>VDFB02033874.1:0-17789 GCA_007258455.2 Sequoia sempervirens | reverse complement strand
AAACATCCATGCACCCCCGCTGATCCGGTTTCCACATTTTTTACTTTTATAACCACTTTTTGGTGGATTTGGGATGTGTATGTTGTCCCTAAGTGAACTGCGAAGGTTTCCTCAACGTTCCATGAAGTTTCAAGGGTTTCATAACTCTGTCCCTCTTTGGCTATTTTGGAACATCCGTGCAGCCTCGACGACCTGGCCTCTGAAGCTTGGCCCTTTTGTGGCCGTTTCCGGGACTCCATCTCTCCTTGGCCATTTTGAAGATTTGTGGAGCCCCAGCAACCCGACCCCCAGAGCCTGACCCTCCGTGGCCATTTCTGGGACTCCGTCCCTCCGTGGTCATTTCAAACATCTGTGGAGCCGCAATGACTCGACCCCTCCATGGCTGTTTCTAGGACTTTGTTCCTCTGTGGCCATTTTCGGGACTCTGTCCCTCCATGGCCGTTTTGAACATCCATGGACCCCTGGTGACCCAACCTCAGGAGCCTGGCACCTCTATGGCCGTTTTCGTGACTCCATCCCTCCGTGGCCGTTTTGAACATCTGTGGAGCCCTGGCGATCCGGCCTTCGAAGCCCGACCCCTCTATGGCCATTTCTGGGACTCCGCCCCTTCGTGGTTGTTTCGAACTTCCGCTTTTTTTGAAATGAGTCCAATCTTGAGTATGTTTTTCTGATCACTCTTCCTTCCTCTTTTCCCATGCGCTATAATTGAAAAATCTTGGTTTTGCTAACTTTTGTGAGGTTTGGGAACTTCCCTTCCGATTTGTTGTCACTTTTTCACTACTCGCCCCCTTGGGCCTGCATTAATGTTTATGGTCCAAATGAGCTCCAAATATGAATATTATGATCTTTTGATGATGCATGGATGGATTTAACAAGGATTTTGCATTATTTGACTAATTTTTTTGTTGATTTGTGTATGAGAGCACTTACGACACTTCATGTATGTAGGATTCAAGGAGCCTACTATAGGTCCATTAGGAGACCAATAGAGAAAACTGAACAAGGAATGCGAATAGCTCCTATCACCATTCATTTCATGTTCGCCTCTCCCCCTAGCACCCACCAATAGGGTTGGTGTTAGAAGAATGCATGTGGCAAGGAAGTCAAGGACAAAAATGCAAGGGGGTGGCCTTGAAGAAGGCATGAAGGAGCTGTCCTACTTTTCACCAGATGATGATGAGTTGTCTGCTCAAATCAGGGGCAACCAATCAATTGATTCCAATCATTGACAGACTCATTTGATCCCAGGAAGAACACTACAAACACATCAAATAAGAAAACTTTTAGGTAGTTTCAGCTATAGTAAAAGGGTAATCAGCTAAATGACAAAACTGTTATAGCACCTGAGCACTAGATGACAAAACAGGGAAAAGACAAGGAATGCTTTTTTAATTGTTGAATATTGTGGGGTAGGTGAAACCCTAATGTAAATCAAATCTGGGCCACTCATTGTGAATTAATCCTAGCCATTCATTTGGGCTTAGAAAAACTATAAATAGGGGCTTGCCCCTCATTTGTAAGGGTTGGAGAACTAATGTAAAGACATTTAGTAGCAATCGAAAGAAACATTGCATAATTTGTGGGTGTTTCTTTTGAGTTTTCTCTTTATGTATGCATGGTTCAACTTCCCTATTATTTTAGGTGTTAGTTTCTTGAATGGAAGTGGTGATGGCATTTGTTGTTTCAGTAGTTGATTAATTTCCAGTTCATGCTTTTTATGGTTCATTGATGGTGAATCACCTTGCAAAGCTAGTCTAAGCCTCCTTCCTTTATTGGTGCAACTTAGTTTGATTGCATGTACATGATGTGTATGTAATATGAAAATATGTAGCCCTTAGAAGATTGCACTAGTTTTGTGCAACTGTAGGTTTCTCTTGGCCAAGCAAAACCCAGTTTAGGGAGTTTGTCTACTATAGCAGCCACCATTGTTACTGTTCATTTGTAGCTTAGGATTAGAACAAATTTCTTAACCCTTCTCCTTTTTCTATTTCTTTTAATCCTTGGTTAGAGTAGGATCCAAAGCATCACCATGAAGCTAAATCAAATGAACTTGATGAGTTTTAGCTTGTTGTTTTGAGTGGACAACCACTGTTCATTCACTTTTAGCACTTTGAAAGTGCATTTGCAAACCCAACTTCCCATGCTTTGTAACTCATCCGTAAGACCGCCTTGGGATTCCAGCAAATCACATCAAACAACTGAGATATTCCAAGCACTGTCAAGACCTGGCATTAGAAACTTTAGGATAGTGTTTTGCAATCTAATTGTGGAAGATTGTCTTTCAAGAGAGGTAGTGCACCTACGCACTACCTATGTTGAGAAGTGCATAAAAAACACATCAACACACCCCATCCCCCATCCCACTCTCCTAACAAAACACATCAATGGAAAGAAACAATGGACCGAGCTAACATACAATAACAATACTTGTTACAATTTAAAACACATGTCTTAGTCATGCCAGCCTTCCTGCCTACAGTGCATAGATAGCTTCTCATGCAAGGAAAAATATGTTGGCATAATTCGAAGGGACAAGAAAAATGAGGGATCTCATTTAGTTTCAATTTGTAGAGGGTTTTACAACATTGTGTGGGTTGGAGGTTTCATAAATCATGCGCTCATCTCCCACTATGTTTTTCAACCTGCAATCATACTCATTTTGTTGGAAAAGACTAGGTGTTTATAAAATGGTGCCTTTCATTACATTCCTACTATCTAATTAACAAAATATTTTGAACACATCCATACTATTTTGTAAAATTTCAAGTTGCAAAGCACTAGTTTTACAAAATTTGCAACCCGCATAATGTTTTAAAACCTTTTACAAGTAACAACCCAATTGGTTACTCACCCCTCACCTCAATTTGGTATGTTTTGTGATTTCCTTGAGAACCTTTTTGTGAATTAGATAGTAAGAATGTAATGAAATTGGAAACATAGGGTGTTAAGAAATTTGCAACCCACAAAGTGTTGTAAAACCCTCTAGATGTAACAACCCAATTGGTAAGTTAGGAAAATGATGTAGAGCATCATATCCAAACGCTCGATCATTAAGGTACATATGACCCAATTGAATCAAGATAAGATCAAATTAAACAAGCAAATTTGTTCACTAAAACTTTTCATCAATTTCACTTCTTTGTCCAACAAGATCCAACAAATTATTTGTTCAATCACAATGCATCAACAAGCCAAAACATTACATAAGGATTCCATCTCTGTATCAAATTCAAAAAACCTCTTATTCTTCACCATTTGAATAGGAACAAAACAAAAAACTTGATTGAAAACTTTGAATCCTTCTAACTTGGCACTATTCTTCCAATTACCCATCTTATCAACTTGATTCTCAAGGAAAAAATGTCAACAACCAAGCATTTCTTGCTACAAATCAGTTATCAGACATGCAAGAAACTGTACTCATCATTCTTTCAATTGAAATAAACCAAAATCTCACTCACAAACACAGTTCTAGCAAATCCTTAGATTTTGCAGTCAAAATCATCATGCACATATTGTTATCTTGGCTCACAACCTCAAAAACAACAAATTTGTCTCCTAAACCCTACCCAAACATGGATTCATATGTAACAACATCAAAAAGTAATTTCCAAATGCTTACAACCTTTCCTTCACTATTCCAACAGATTCACTATTTTGAGCAGTCAAACCAACAAACTCTTAGTAGGTCAATAAACCCTTAAATCGGGTGAATACTTTTCATTCATTTTGTATACTGGCATTCCCAATGTACATTCATTAGCCTTTTTTAACACTTCATAACATATCAAAAGTTCTCAATAGCTTTTCATAAAGAAATTACCAGATTCTTGAAGTGTTCGTTGGAAAGGGCTACTAATTTAGGCCTAAATTATAAATAAAGTGCTCATAGTTTATCACCAAAATACCAAAGGACTAAAAATAGTCATTCATCATGTCACAAAACTGAAGAATAAAGAATTTTTAGTGATAGAAAGGCTCCATAAATTACTGTTCCAAGAAACCCCTATTTTATGCACAAATCAAGCCTTACAAAGGAGGGTTTATTGAATAAGGTACTTGCAAATCTTAAATACTCCTTCCACCACCAAAAACACCATAGAAATATCCTACATAAGCTTTAGAAGCTCATCACCCAACTTCATGCATGCCTTTTAATCGATTTCCACCTTGGAGCCATTCATTTCTATTGGGAAAACTCTGTATTTCCTGTGAAATAGTAGTATACAACCCAAAATCTCGCCTTACCCTGCATATTAAACACATATTCTAATTGAAAGCAACTAAAAACCATCCATTCCACTGATCTAACTAATCCTACATTGGTGGAATGGAAAACTTTCCTTTAGACGACTCTCAAAACCCTATTTGAGGGTTACAAACTAAACCCCACTAAATGCACTCAAACAAATGATATTTTTGGTGGTTTCCCTCCTAAATGGATTTGAATGAAATCTTACTCTCTTTTCTATGAAAAAACTATAATATATAAAGTCCTAAACTTCTTCACCATTCGTACAAGTGAATGAAATCAAGAATAAACTCAGAAATTTATTTTAAATAGGGTATTTTATTGATCTCATATCTTCAAGATAACAAAATCTACTCTTTTCCTTGCTTTCAAAAATGATTTATAAATGTTTCTCTTCCCATAACTACCTCTTCAACTTCTTTGAATGACCTATTTCTTCAAATCCCTCTTTGTGTTTTGCATATTCTTTTTTTTCCTCTTTTTACATATTAGGCAATATCACAAGTTTTGTATTTTCTCATCTCTTTGACTACCTTAGACCCATTACATGGCTTTGATATACTCAAATTAGTCTTTACATAGCCTTGATACATCATTTTTAGGCTTCAACCAAAAAACTAAGCTGACGCTGCCATTATCTCCTCGCTTCCTTTGCCATGAAGTTTCCTCATGTCTACCTGTTTCATCACTTTTATCATCCATCTTGGCGGGCCCCACACTATGTCATCTCATCATCTTATGTGTGTTTCTATGTATGTTATGTATTTTTTTATTCATTTTTGTATGCACATAGGTGTGTTTTGTTGGGAGATTAGCTACACTCGTAGATGGTTTTACAACATTGTGTTGGTTGGGGGTTTCATAAATCATGCACTCACCTCCCACCATGTTTTCCAACCTACAATCATATTGAGTTTTAATGGTTGTTGGGAAATCATTGAGTTTTTATAAAATAATTCCTTTCATTACATTCCTATTGTCTAATTAAAAAAAGCTTTTCAAGACATTTCTCCATGTTCTCTCCACCACGTAGCTTTGAATGTACAAAATGAAATAAATGGAAACCCACATTGTGTTTTCCAACTTGCAATTTATATTTTGCATTTATTTTTATATCATATGAGGAAATTGAAATGCAATTTTTTGTGTAAGTAAGAGTTGCTATAAATTATGAAGGTCAATGAACTTCAGTATGTTCTTACTATCTACAAACTTTAAGGTTTTCATTAGAAGCATGTTGTCTATATATAATTGCATGTTGGAAAATACTGTGTTATGAAACCTACAACCCAAATACTGTTATCAGCTTTGAGAGTGTCTTTCTAATTAGAGAATGCAAATGTTTTGTTTTTTAATAATTTTTTTACAAAAAAACTGTACCTTTTCACATAAGACTCTCATGTCTCCATCCACCTGATTCTCTTTTCTGTACTGACATCTTATTTTTCCTTCTTTTCATGTTATGTATGTTTCTATGTATGTTTTTATGTATGTTTTTATGCATTTTTGTATGTACATAGGTGTGTTTTTTTGAGAGATTAGCTACTATTTTTTGGTCAATCAAGGTGATCACCAAGGTTTTTGTTGACTTGCTAACCTTTATTCTTGCATAACTGATGCAAATCGTGATTAGCAACCAATTTGTCTTGCAATAATCTATATTTTTTTAGTTGTCTATACAAGTAGTGGTTCCATTTACAATATCATTGAACAATGGTTATGATACCGATACGCCATTTAAGTGTCCATTGAGAGACACAAGATATAAATAAAAGTTTGATAGTGGTGTGTGGTATCCTTCTTATCTTTCTTCTATTCCCTTATTGATTATTGCAAGTTATGGCCTCTTTCATATGTCAGAGAGATGAGTTGTTCATATATATCTGAATGAACATTTAGCGCTTCATAGTTCTTGTAGAATGGAAAAATAACAAATATAATTTCTGATATATATTACTAGTGTTAGCGATAGATTAAATTGGAAATTAAATTCTCATTGTATAGTTTAATATGTTTATTTATTGTTTCTATAAGCTTGCATTTTCCAGTCATGACAACATATAATCCTATATTTGTGAAATTTGGAATAAAATGAATTCTTTGTCTTTAATTTTCCAATTTAATCTATCACTAACACTTGTCTTCTTTCTAGGTGGTTGATATAGTTGAGGAAACAAAATTGAATAAAACAAGGGCAGGTGGATTGAGAAGGATACTTTAGGAGACGTGAAGCTTATGCACTAAATACAAGTGATTCTAACTATCATAGCTTGAATTACAAGTGTACTGGTTAGTTAAATTTCCATTTTTTTTTGCATTTAGAAGTTCCAATTTATTTATAGATGAGATGCTTATTGTGGTGAATGCAAACAATTTCTGGACAGTTTCATTTAAATAAAATAAAATTTACATTATTGTGTACCTATTGTAGACATCTAAATTTAATCACTTTTCGTCTATCATATTAAATATTAATTTACTAAATTAATATTACACCTTTTGTCTCATATCAGTAAAGTATTTAACTTAATAATTAATACTTTATCTTTCACATTCTTCCTCTCTAAATTAAATAAATACACTAATTTATTTAATTTAGTCATTTTTACCCTTTTGATTTTAAATCAATTTAAAATTCTTCATTTTCTCTCTCCTTGTCACATCCTCCATAATCTTGCCCTAATCTAAATTAATTTAATTAATTCATGATTATGATGTGCATCCTCTTAATCAAAGATTAATGTCACATCCTCCTACATTTCCACTTGCCTCTAATCTTCCATTAATTAGCCTAATCCAATATTTGCACAACCTTAACCAAGGTCATTAGCTAGATTTAGCACCACTTTTTAGCCAACCTTTGCATTTACCTTCTTTTGGCATTGACCCCCTTTCCAATGTGAATTTTTAATTCACATTTATTTATCCTAGATTCCCCTCTTTTATATGTGAATTTTTAATTCACATTCTATCCTTCCAAGGCTTCTAGAACCTTGGACTTGTCACAATCTCTACATGTGACCAAGTCCCACCTTTTTGGAGCCCACCTTTTATCTTTTAGACTTTCCTAAGAATGTGAATTTTTAATTCACATTTATATCCCCAACCACCTTTCCTTTTCCCATGTAGATTTTTGAGGAATTCCAAAATTTCTCAAATGTCCTTTTCACTCCCACTTGGGGACAAGGAATCCCTTTTTGAGGAAATATTCTCACTCCCCAAGGGGCTTGTCCTTCCTCCACCTCATGTACCCTTTTTGACACCTTATTTACACCTCATCTTCTCTTGGCCACTTCACCATCCACATGTCAAGATGTGAGGGCTTGTAGATTCTCAACCCACCATAGCCCTTCATCTTGACCTTGTTGGATCAATCTTGACCGTTGAATTATCTAGAGAATTCAAATTCTCCTATAAATACCCCCTCCTCAAGGACATTTTTAACACTTAGCCATTTGATAACTACATGCTACCAATTTGCATTCTCAATCATTTTACCATCATCTAGCTATCCCTTCTAATCATTTTCCACATACAATCTTGCATTTAGTCACTCAAGAAACTATCTAAGGAGCACACAAAATCATCCTAAGCAAGCACCAATCAAGGAGACATCAACAACAACGAAGGTGAAATCGTTTGTATCTTGTTTTGTCCATTTTCCTTCTTGTTTTATTACTCTTTAGGCTAATTTTGAAGTGTCCTTAGTCTTTTATCACTTGCATTTTTAAGTTATTTTGCACGTTAGAATAGGATAAAATTCTTAGGATCACATTTTTGGCACGCCTGGTGGAACCCACAAACGGGTTCTTGCATTTAACCTTCATTTGTGATAAGCATTTTGTAGAAAAATGTCGCAGAAAGGTGGAAGCGCCCTCCTTTTTACTACAGAAAGGTAGAAGCGTCGTCTTCTTTATCGCAGAAAGGTGGAAGCACCCTCCTCTTTACTGTAGAAAGGCAGAAGCACCCTCTTTTTACCATAGAAAGGCGGAAGCGCCCTATATCTTGCATTTAACATTCATTTTTGCTAAGTATTTTGTAGAAAAAGGTCGCAGAAAGGTGGAAGTGCCCTCCTTTTTACTGCAGAAAGGTGGAAGCGCCCTCCTTTTTACTGCAGAAAGGCAGAAGTGCCCTCTTCTTTACCATAGAAAGGAGGAAGCGCCCTCTTCTTCACTGCAGAAAGGTGGAAGTGCCCTCTTTTTACCATAGAAAGGTGGAAGTGCCCTATATCTTGCATTTAACATTCATTTTTGCTAAATATTTTGCAGAAAAAGGTCACAAAAAGGTGGAAGCGCCCTCCTTTTTATTACAGAAAGGCGGAAGCGCCCTCCTTTTTACTGCAAAAAGGTGGAAGCACCCTCTTCTTTACCACAGAAAGGTGGAAGCGCCCTCCTTTTTACTGCAGAAAGGCGGAAGCGTCCTCTTTTTACCATAGAAAGGCAGAAGCACCCTATACCTTGCATTTATCCTTCATTTTTGCTAAGTATTTGGTAGAAAAAGGTTACAAAAAGGCGGAAGCACCCCCATTTTGTTGTAGAAAGGCGGAAGCGCCCCTATTTTTGCTGCAGAAAGGCGGAAGCACCCCCATTTTGTCGCAGAAAAGTGGAAGCGCCCCTATTTTTGCTGCAAAAATGTAGAAGCGCCCCTATTTTGCTGCAGAAAGGCGGAAGCATCCTGTTTTTGCTGCAAAAAGGCAGAAGCACCCCTATTTTGCTACAGAAAGGCAGAAGCGCCCCAAATCAGCACAGTTTGGAAGGTAAAACAGTCATTTTAGCTTTATTTTTGCTCTCATTTTTTGCTATTTTCAAGTAGTAACCCTCTAACATTATTTTGGCAAGAATATTGGTGTTTTTTGTTAACGTTTTGTAGCATATTATGGCATAATTGACCAAGAACGAAGAAAAAGATAGCTAACATTTTTTTGCAGGGCTATCTATTTGATCAAATTTTTGAAAACTATCTTTGTTGTTTTGGAACATAGTCTAATTAGGGGGAATAAACTTCATTGCTTGCTATGATTGTTTATTCTTGTGTTACCTAAGGGGGCATTAATTTATTTTCACTATCTCCTTGCACTTCGTGTGAGCCTTGGGAGTGGTTGGAAATGGTTAGTGTCTTCTTTTTAGTGGGACCTGCTTGGGGATTTCATCACCCTAAGGGACGATTCCAACCACACGTACCGGTGGGGTATATAAATGGGGGAGAACGAAAGTTGTACCCCAATCCAGTTACGTCGTAATTGGCAGAGCATCGAAGCTAGGGTGATACCTAGATAGACGTGAAGAGTTGGTCTGAGCCTTTCAGTATCTCGTTGGGGTTCTCGACTCACGCTTGTGACGGGCTGGTGTTCACGGTTGTGCCTCACGTACTGAGAGCATATCGAGGACTCCCTAGAAGCTTTGTGCATCCTAGATTAAGACCTTGCCTAGCCATACCATTAACATTAATCATAGGATTGTGCTTGCTTGAAGTGTTTTCTTGTGAAAAATCTGTGAAATCTTTGATACGTTGGCCTTACTTTATCATTTTGTGTCCTTTCCATAGCCTTTGCCATCAAAACCAAGCTCTGTCTTACTGCAGAAAGGCGGAAGCGCCCTCTGTTTTGCTACAGAAAGGTGGAAGCGTCCCTATTTTGCTGCAAAAAGGTGGAAGCACCCCCATTTTGTTGTAGAAAGGCGGAAGCGCCCCTAATTTTTCTTTCTATGCTCCTGAAAGTTATCTACGCCCCTGATTTTGCTGTCTACGCCCCTGATTTTGTTGTCAACACCCGTGAAATCTGTCAACGCCCCTGATTTTGCTGTCTACGCCCCTGATTTTGTTGTCTACGCCCCTAATTTTGCTGTCAACACCCCTAAAAGCTATCAATGCCCCTGATTTTTCTATCTACACCCCTGATTTTGCTATCAATGCCCCTGATTTTATTGTAGAAAGCTAACTACACCACTGATTTACTGCAGAAAGCTGACTACGCCCCCTAACCTCCTAGGGCTATCATTTACAAACCGTACATCGAATCAACTTCGTTCAAAAACTAAAGTTTCTTAGTTTTTCAAGATCTATCTAGTGGTGCCTTCCATTTCCACCTATCAAGAATTTGACCATCCCAGAGTGGCCATGCTCCGCATCGTGGGGTGGACACACCCCTAACTTCCCAGGGCTGTCATTTACAAACCGTACGTCAAATAAACTTTGTTCAAAAACCAAAATTGTTTAATTTTTCAAGATCTATTTAGTGGTAGCTTCCATTTCCTCCTATCAAGAGTTTTCCCATCCCAGGGCGGCCATGCCCTACATTGCGGGGTGGACACACCCCTAACTTCCCGGGGCTGTCATTTACAAACCGTGCATCGGATCAACTTCATTAAAATACTAAAATTGCTCAATTTTTTGAGCTCTATCTAGTGGTACCTTCTATTTCCTCCTATCAATAATTTGACCATCCTGGGGCTGCCACACCCCGCATCACGGGGTGGACACGCCCCTAACTTCCTGGGGCTATCATTTACAAACCGTACGTTGAATCAACTTCGTTCAAAAACCAAAATTGCTCAATTTTTCAAGCTCTATTTAGTGGTACCTTCCATTTCCTCGTATCAAGATTTTTCCCATCTTAGGGCGGCCACGCCCTGCATCACGGGGTGGACATGCCCCTAACTTCTCGAGGCCATCATTTACAAACTGTACGTCAAATCAACTTCGTTCAAAAATCAAAATTGCTCAATTTTTTGAGCTCTATCTAGTGGTACCTTTTATTTCTTCCTATCTAATCAAACCAATCCATTCATCTAATCAGATACATACACTCATCTTCATCTAATCACAATTATCCAATCAACATCATCTAATCATTTGATCCTATCCCATCAAACTGATCTAATACTTAATTCATCAAATCATCTACCTGATTCAATCATTCATCTATCGAATCCCATAAAAATCAAAAGCAATTCCATCCAATTATCCTAATCTAAGCTTTTGTCCAATCCTGATATGAGCTTGACCAAAATCCTAATTTGAGGTTTAATCTGTTCCCATCCAAAATATTTTATCCATCCTCTTTATCTTGTTGTCATCATGAATCCTCATCCTCCATCAATAGTGGTCAAGGGAAACCTTAATTATGTCGACACTAATAACGAAAGTCTTGTTGATCAAGATGTATACGACATAGATCCCCTTGACGCTATCATCTCTAGTAAGCTTTCTCTACCCACTTTCCAAAATCCAATTAAGCCTAATCATGTTCCTTATGCTACCTTTGACAAGGGGTATCCAGTACCTTCCCCTTCCCCATCTACATCATCCTCTTATTCAACATCGACATCCTCTTATCCTCATCTTCCATCACAATATTCCTATTACAATTCCCCATACATGACCCCCTATCCTATTCATCTTTTTCAGTCTGTCCATACTAATCTTACATCCACACCCTTTTACCTTAATCCTACACCCACATATCCTAATCATAATCCACCATCCCAATACCTTTATTATAATCCATCCCCCACACCCTCTTGTTCCACTACACCACCTATATCCTCTTGTCCTAATCCACAATCCATGTCCCCCTATCTTAATTCACCACTCCAATATCCTTACCTTAACCCTCCATCCAATCCCATTCATACATCTACTCTTAGTCCTCCATACAATCCCATTCATCCATCCAATCCTAGTCCTCCATCTACTCCTAGTCCTCCATCCAATCCCATTCATCCATCTACTCCTAGTCCTCCATCCAATCCTAATCCCCCATCTACTCATAGTGCTACATTCAATCCCATTCCTCCATCTAACCCTAGTCAACCAATCCATAATCCCTCATCCATTTCTACCACCCTAGCCAAGCCAACCATATGCAAGTCTCTCATTTCAGAAGTTCTCCAAGGACTCATGACAAAGAAGCCATCCCCAACTCCACATCTTGAAGTCATGGAACCATGCCATCTAGATCCATCATCCACGGTCACTAGTGATGAGACCCTTCTCCATACCACACCTATTATTGATGTTACCACCCCTAGTACTGCTCAAACCATTGAAACCATCGAACCCACTAAATCTATTGAACCCCCATCTCCTACTCCAAGAACCACCAAATCCATCAAAGACACCCAATTCCAATCCACTCCCTTTACTCCTAGATCCACCCAAACCCAATCCACTCCTTCCACCCCTAGTAGCACCAAAAACCATTCCAATGAACCTCGTGAATCTTCCATCCCTCTATCTTCCCCACTTGAAGAGTCCCAACAAGAGTCCATTACCATGCCTCCCGCACATGATGAGTCACCCCAAGAGTCTAATCCAAAGCATGCCAACATATCCCCTTCTTCAGATCAAGATCCTACCATCCCATCTAGTCCACCTCAAGATCACAGTCCCCCATCCATTCCATCCCATGATCCCCTTGTCATTCAAGCTTCCACTGCTCCATCTCCATCTCCATCACATGAGCCTACTACCACAAATCCAGATCCTATCATGGCCCCTACTCCCTCTCCTGATGTTGCTATCCCATCATCTCCTTCTCATGATCCCCCATCATTGCCTAAAAATTCTATCCCCACACCACTTGCATATCCCCTTGTCCTCTCACATTCCTTCTTCACGGTGGTCTCCTCATAGAAGAAAAACAAAGCATATACACCAACCCTCCTCTTCCACCTAATAATGAACTCGCATCATTCTTCCATAATAACAAAAATCCTATCCTAGATCGAATGTTCAAGAGAATGAACTATCAAGGAAAAGGTCTAGGCCTTCATGAGCAAGGTATTTTGGAGCTTGTCCAAGTCAAAGAACAAATCTGTATGCAAGGTCTTGGACTTATTTCCCATGACTCACAATCTAAAGATGTTGGTACAACCTCTAGACATCCTCAACGAGCCTTTTCCAAAAGAAATGTCAGCTCTTCCCATCACTCCACCAGACCATATATTGCCATCCCTCCTCTATCATATCGCCTCAAAACAACCGTCCATATTCCTCCTTCATCTGCTCCATCCATTTTGGGTCCTTACATCCCTCCACCCACCATCTCCCACCCTTCATCTACTCCATCCATATTGGGTTCTTATGTCCCTCCACCCACTATGACTGCTTTTGGTCCATATATCCCAAGATCACCTTCTCATCCTTTCTTCCATTCATCACCTATCCATCTCATCCATCATAAACATCCCTCTCACATACCCCATAGTTAGGATCAACAAAGGCACATACCTAAATATCCTTCATCTACACATAATCCCCATACTCCCACCCCCATCACTCCACATCATCCATCTCCTCACACCCATCCCATTGCTACTAAAAGAACTTTGGTTGTTAAAGAAAAAATGCATCAATCTAAACATCCACATGAATCAAAAGCTTCCCATGTCCCCTCTAAAAGACATGTTAAAGCAAAGAAAAATCAAATCCAAAATCCAAATCAAATCTGTAGGCTGCAAAGGCCCACCAAAGCAAACATCAAAACCATGTGGATCCCAAAGAAAAAAGATGCAATACCATCACATGAAAAATCTATAAGAACATTCAAAGTCGCTAATCCAAAAGCTAATCATACACCCCTTTCATCTCCTAAGTCTGTTTTGGGTCCTTATGTCCCGAAATTCACCATTCCATCTCCTCCATTATCCCCACATTCTCTATCCCTTAATCCTATTATCTTTTCACATCCACCACCACATGTGCCAATGTTGGTTCTGAACACATCTCCCCATCACATATCCACCCCAACATTCCATCCATACCCTTTGCAGCATCCCATCCATTATCCCATGTATCTCCCCTCTCAAATCCCTCTAATTCATCCTCTTGCATAATCCATTTATCCTAATAAGGTTATACCAACATCCAATAGTCAGTTTGAACATGGGCTCTTAACACCTTGATCCTTATCATATGTCTTCTAAATCTGCTTATCCACTTCCTTATCCTTACCCATCTCCTTCTGCATGACATCAAAAAAGTCACATATCCAAAAAGTCAAAAAAATTAGAAAAAAATCACAAAAAAAAAGTAAAGAGAAATAATCCATCCAATGGTGAAAACTTGGAAAACAAGCGCCTTGGATAAGTACCATGATGAAAATCTGGCAAACAGGTGTCATGCGTAAATCCCCATCTACACTTGGGGGCAACTTCCTGATATTCATTCCCTTTATCCGCTATGCTTCCAACTATGCACCTGTCTTCCTGTTATCCATCCTCTTCATAAATCCCCCCATCCCACCTATCTTTCACATCCTACCATCATATCCCATTTATCTCCCATTCCCTCCATCATTCTTGTGATCTTGATCAAAATAGGGGCACCTATCTATGCATGCTTTGGACACCTATTGGTATACATTCCCTTCATCCATGCTCTATCATATTCCTTAGTCACCCATCCTACCCTCATTTAGTTATCTCCTTTATCTTCCCATCCACTTGTCTTACATCCCTCATGCCCCCTCATGCCTCCTCATATATAACATATCTAGAGTGGGGGCATCTGCTTCCTTTGTAACATAGTCTTTGGAGACATCATCTATCATAACATCCCTTCATCTCCCTATCCATCTAGCATAGCATCCCTTCCATCTCCCCATCCTTATCTTCGTATCCATCTATCCTATCATCCCTTTCATCTCCCAATCCTTCTGTCCCTATCCATCTATCATAGCATCCCTTCCATCTCCCCATCCTTATCTTCATATCCATCTATCCTAGCATCCCTTTCATCTCCCAATCCTTATATTCCCTTCATATCCATCTATCCTAGCATCCATTTCATCTCCCAATCTTTATATTCCCATCCATCCAAATAATCCCTCCCATCCCCCATCCCTATATCTCTATCCATTCTTTCATCTTTATCCTCATACCATCTCACAATCCCTTGTCATTGGTATCTAGCTATAGGCCTCCCCCCATGCAACCAAATGCCATTTATCTCATTGTCATCACCCCTGCTTCTCTTGCACATCTTTCCAATCTCCTATCACTTTTCATCACTCATCTATCTATCATATCATCCTCCAAAGTCATTTTACTGCTTTGGATAACTATCTCATCCCTAAGTTTTATGTGATCATCATCATCCTATCCAATCCAACAGGTCTATCCTATCTTGTCATATCGGTCCCATCTTTTTATCCACTTATCCTATCATCTTATCATTCTTTATCCATTTTTTGCCTTTGGTCTTGATGAACTCTGTTGCCCTTGTGCTTTCACATAGGCAACGTCGATCATTTGATCTACCCCCGGGGTTCCATCATCGATTTTCTTTGTCCACTTTGCTCTTTTATCGTCTATCATCGGTCTTTCTCCTTTTTTCCATCCTATCTTTACCATCCATCAAGGTCTCCATCTTGGTCAGTCATCCACCTTTCACCAAACTACGAGGGCTCTACGCTTTCACATAGGCAAGGCTAATCTTTGATCGGCCCCCGAGCCCCTAGGTCTTTAGGGTGTGTCAATCTCATGTCTTATCTCCCTTCTGTCGTGTCATCAAGTTATGCCCTTATCTAGCTGGTTCTTAACGAATGAGACCCACTTGTATCAACAAATCCAATAGATTTTGAACATCCCACATCATAATGATCTTTTAGTTTAATATCCATCATATTTGGTCTCAACAGGATGCATCTTTCCTAACAGGCCTCATTAATCCCATCCATCCCCTTGATCGTATGGCAAAGGACATTTGAAATTGATTATGATATTTTGATACTTTTGAATTTTGTTTATCATTTGAGCTCCCTATCATCACTTGTCAAGGCCACCATGATCCATCATATTATGGTGTGTTTTGATTAGTCAACATAGGGGCATATCTTGCTCTTTTGTTTGATTGTGTCTTCTTGGTTGTCCCACGTAGTACCCACCAAGATCCCCGAGGTCTTGTGTTATGTTGGGGCATCCTTTTATGCTTGTGGTTATCTCAATACCTGGCCTGACCAAGGTCTTTGTGACTTTAGGGTGTTGGGATAGCCTTCTTATCTGTTATATTTATTTTATGCATTAGACACTAATTCGCCTTGGTTCTTCATACCCTAGCATCTTGTGTCTTATGCTATAGAAAAAATTAGTGCTCTGAAGATGGCAAATCGCATTAGGACTTCATTTCATTTTCCATTCCATCATCTTGCATGTATCCCCCATCCTCCCATCTACCAAAATTCCCCCCATCCCTTCACCCTTCATCACTCTCCCTCATCTATCCATCCAATCTTTTCTCATCAACAACACTCCCCCTATCATCTTTATACCTTTCATCCATCTCACATCTCAATCCTATCCTCATCAACTCATACTTCGTACAAATAATCTAATCAAATTTTTGGTCTTTTCCCCATTCTTGTTACCTGCCTTACCCATCATCATCATCCATCTGTATCCTTCCCTATCCCTTCACTGTTGTTTTGGGATATATCCTTCCCTCATCAACAACACTTTCATCCTCATCATTGGGAGGTATTCTTCCCTATCCTTTTGTGGTATTTTGGGATGTATCCTTCCATATCCTCATTCACAACACTCCATCCATCCTCAAACCCCTTTTGGCTTGAACCTTGACTGGGGCAACATCATCTTCGTCTCTGCATCCATTTGTGTTTCATCCATCTCCATATCACTTACTCTCTTACCCATCACCTTGCATCATCTTCCTCATCTCCCCTTGCATCACATCATCTATTTCAAGAGCACACACGTATTCTCGTCAACCCGCATGTCCTCCTGAGGGGGCATCCTCAATCCCTACTCTTCATCTTCACCCCCATCATCTTCCTTCCTAGTCATCCCTTTGATGACTGGGGCATCTTTTCCAATCTAACCATCTCCTTCTAGGTTTTATATTTTAATATTCTTTGAAATGATGCTACTTCGTAACACCATCTCAAAGAGGGGCAAAATGTAGACATCTAAATTTAATCACTTTTCGTCTATCATATTAAATATTAATTTACTAAATTAATATTACACCTTTTGTCTTATATCGGTAAAGTATTTAATTTAATAATTAATACTATATCTTTCACATTCTTCCTCTCTAAATTAAATAAATACACTAATTTATTTAATTTAGTCATTTTTACCCTTTTGATTTTAAATCAATTTAAAATTCTTCATTTTCTCTCTCCTTGTCACATCCTCCATAATCTTTCCCTAATCTAAATTAATTTAATTAATTCATGATTATGATGTGCATCCTCTTAATCAAAGATTAATGTCACATCCTCCTACATTTGCCACTTGCCTCTAATCTTCCATTAATTAGCCTAATCCTCTATTTGCACAACCTTAACCAAGGTCATTACCTAGATTTAGCACCACCTTTTAGCCAACCTTTGCATTTACCTTCTTTTGGCATTGACCCCCTTTCCAATGTAAATTTTTAATTCACATTTATTTATCCTAGATTCCCCTCTTTTATATGTGAATTTTTAATTCACATTCTATCCTTCCAAGGCTTCTAAAACCTTGGACTTGTCACAATCTCCACATGTGACCAAGTCCCACCTTTTTGGAGCCCACCA
>VDFB02033873.1:62490-145913 GCA_007258455.2 Sequoia sempervirens | reverse complement strand
AAACACAACCAAAAGTGTCCCAGCCATGTATAGATTCCAAAATAATAAAACTCAATAAAATCATGGCGAGTGACTTACCTCAAGATTCTACACAAATTGACTCAAACTATCAACAATGCTGATGAGAAGAACAAAACAAAGTTCAAGCAGGAAAATATTATGCAATACTACCAAGGAATATTTTTAACAGATTTCAACGGTTCACATGCCCCATTCACAATAATATTATATATAGAAACAACCATAGATGAATCCACATAATCAATGCTTGTGATATTACTTTATTCCATGATGTTAATGCTCTTATCTAAGTTAGTTATATTTAAAAGGGAATTTTATTATGCAAGGTTAAGAGATTATGTATATTGGAAGTTGTTCCCTCTATTTTCCAATGGTATTACCCATTTTTGAGTATTGAGACTATAGAAATCGCAAACAAATTACATTTCTGAAACCTAATGCAGAATGTATTAACTTTCATGTCAGACAAATCATGGTGATACTGATCATACCATTCACTTCCCAGAGTAACTATGCCACACAATTTAAGAGTCTACAAGTATAGATGAATACATTTTCCCCCAATAAAATCATAAATTATGCTTTTAAATGGATGAAAGAAAGAAATTTTAAAATGCTATGGATGAGAAGAAAATTACATGCTATGCATAAAATCTATTATTGCCATTCTCTTCATAATAAATATTCCATTCTTTAGATAATGTTGATATATATATATATATACTTAGCTACGTAGGGTAAAGGATGTTGTAAAGTTAAAACCTAAATGTGCACATTATTGGGATTTTGGGAGTAATTTTCATTTTAATAAACATACTCTAAAACCATCATAAAAAAAAAATTTATTTTCAGACTGCAGCACGCCAAATTGGAGAAGTGAAAGGTCAATACCAGGGAGGAAGAGTTTGGGGAAGTGAAACCATAAAATGGATCTCCTGGCATGCACAAATTGCAGGATATGCACAAATGGATTTGTTTTAAACGCTTTAGAAAATTTCAAGAAAATTCAATATGCAGGTGTAAAGACAAATTCCATGGAATTTATCAGCAAAATGTAAAAATAATAACATAGACTAGGCACGTGAATGGTTTGATAGAATATGAAAAATCTGGGAGAATAGACAGGGCACATGAGCTGTTTGGAAGAATGTGTGGGGCATAGGATAGGTGCATGGGTTGTTTGACATAATTCCTCAAAGAAATGTGGTCTCACAGTCCGCTCTGCTTGAAGGATATGCACATAATTAATTTAATTTATTGAATAGGCTGTAGAAACTTTCAAGCAAATGCAATTGGCGAGTATTAAGCCATACTCCACAACATTTTCCAGCATCGTCCCTGCTTGTGTTGAAATGGGAGCTTTGGAACAGGTACTAACTGCACCATAAAAAATGGCAAGCATCTTGTCTTGTTTCTGCCTTTCCAAATTTAGAGGACAAGAAACTAAATTACCCGTTATTTCAATTTGAGAAAGCAAATTTAGAACTACCACAAATGCTTTGATATCATCTACTTTGTCGTTCCCTCTTATATAAGATTCAATGTTTTCTCTCAGCTAAAAACTTCGATCTTCTTCTATGTTTTTCATATTACAAGCTACCAGCAGAGATTTAGCAGATAAGCAACACCTTCCTTGCCATATGGGATAAGCGCTCAAAGCTTGAAAAGAGAATCAATACAAGCCAATAAACTAACTTGAAAATATCTTACACTCTAGCATCCAAAAAGAAATTCGGCCATATGCAGATCCCCCACCCCTTAAAAAAAAACTGAACTCCTAGCAAGTGACTTACATCAAGATTCTACACCAACTGTATCACATAGGAGCAATTGGTAGGTCTGCATTAGATTCCACAACCTTTGCCAGCACCCACTCTTCCTGCCACCTAAAATGGGAGCTTTGCAACTGGGTATGAACATCCATCAAATCATAAAAAATGCAATTATGTTGTTTGATGTTGTAGTTGCAACTGCGCTGGAAGATATGTATGCAAAATGTGGACGCACAGACAAGGCTCCCCAACTATTTTTTCCAGATGCCTCCAAGAAAAAGTGTCCGCATGGATTGCAACCTTCTTCTTTTTTATATGCCCCCAAAATGGATTTTTATTTTTGAGGTTCTAAAAACTTTCCAGCTAATAGGGGAGAGGGGCCCATAGTGGAGCATGGTCCAATAGTGGGGATAGAAGTAGTCCTTAGTGGACCCCATAGTGGAGCACCTTAATATCCAATTGTAAAACACTTTTTATCCATAAAATACACAAATTGAGAAGTCATGTGATGCCACATCAGTGCACCAATAAAACATGACTTAGTGCACCACTATCGGTCTCACTTTTTTTGGGTCCTTTTTGGATACCTCAACAAAAAGCATGCTGATGTGGCATCACATTTGATGATGACCCTAAAACGAAATATACAAGCACGTGAGTTGCCAAATAAACTATTGTACAAAATTGAGAGTAATTTGAAATTTTCACATAGGATTTTAGTAAGGTGAAAATATATTACTTTTTAGTAAAGACAAAATTTCTCTATTTGATTGAAATGCTGTGTCAATTTCTGAAACAATATTTAACTAGGTGAGCTATATTGATATTAACTCTTAGGAATCACAATACCCCAATTGAAGAGAAAACGACAATGAATGGTGTTTATTAGAGATCTTCTAGAGCAAGCAAGAACAACTCATTTTTCCTTACTATACTATATTATGTGTGGTCAACGTGATTGTCATTTGGAAAGGCTCTAGCTTATAGAGCCTCAAAGGTGTACTTGGAGCTAATTAAAAAGTAATAGAAGCATTAGTTGGCATTGTCATGGTACTTTGGTAATCACCTAAGAATGACAAAATGATTACAAAAGAATAGTATGTTTGAGGCTAAGAACTCTTAGTATCTTAATTTTGAATTGGCTTTTCAAATGAATTGTTCCCCAGCCCTTTTTTTTTAACTTTTGTTTTTAATACAAGATTATCTGCAAAATTTATATCAGTCTAGCTTGTATGCTACTTATTTCTGACATTCTTCATGAAAATTTGACATGTTAGTAATAGTATCATTAGCATTCTTCATTAATTCTCAGAAAACTTCTTACTTCCACAACTTTGGCAGAATTGTATTATCACACAGACCTTTTCACTCATTTTCCAATTACAAATACACTCTCTATTGGATGACTGGAATGAAAAATATACACAGTCTACCTCCTTTCTTGACCTTTGGATGTTTTGGCATTGTTTCTTGCAAGTTGAACTCACTGACTTTTCTAAAAGCTTCCAAATGGCTCCAAGAGCACAATTGGCTCATAACAAAAAGTACATTTTGAAAAAAATTCCAAATGTCCTTACCTTATATTTGGACTATTTTCTATTTTTTCATGTTCCTTTTCCATCAGAAGAGAAAAGAAGACAAATGACGAAGATCAAAAGCTAGCATGATTCACCTTTAGCTATCATAAGAAGAAACCCAATCATGCACATGTTTCAAGATCAGTCGAGAAGCAACTATAAAAAAATGTGAATCCACCTTACATGTTACCTCTTTGTTTCATTTTCAATACTTTTGGTGCATTGGTTTCATCCCACCTATAGATATAAGACATCTGAGATTTTGATGCTTATAAAGATTTACTATTAGGAGGCTTTTTAAAAGCCTTTATTTTCTTAAAGCCACAAGGTTTTTAACTGTCATTGATCTCAATGGGATCAACAAACCACAAGTTATTTTGTGCCTGAAGAGGATTGTATGCAGAGCTTGCCACAAAATCTTGAAAAGCTTCCTTTGCCATCCACCTAGAGAAGAAACTTTCTTGATCTTAGCCAAGTAAAACCTAGAAAAAGGCTGCAAGATGATTGTATTTTTCAAACTTCACGCAAGAGCATTGATCTAGATCCAACCATGTTGATGTATTCCAAATAACCCCTTTATTATGTAATCTACTTGGAAGACAGTAGATCTCACTTTGACTGATGGCCCATGGATAACCATTTCTTCTTAGGCTCCATAGAAAATCTTTTACAAATGTCTACACAAGAATCTTCATTCTGAAGTATCAAGGACTTCTAGCCGTCTTTGTTATTCCATGTATAAGTCAATGTTTACACAATAAGATGGAGTTTCTATTCTGTTATACTTATGTTTAATGATATAGTGAAAAAAAGTATATTATGGTAATTTATTTGATGGTATGTGTGTTTTTTGTATGGTGTTGACTTGAATTTGGTTTCAATACTGATGAAGCCACAAACAGAGTTGTGTTCATATCTGAAACTTCATTTTTTAACGAGTTGAGAAGGTAGTTATCATGAAGTCTTCTTATTTCTTCACATGTTTAATGCTTGACACTGTTGTTTTTCCATGGGTTTCAAAGATCCTTGTTTTAATTGTCTGGATTTAGCATTTGCACTTTATTTCATTTGATTGTGAGTGCTATCTATTTTTTATTAATGACGATCTTGAGAGGTGTTACTTTTCTCCAATTGTCATTATGTTTTTAATTCACTTTCTCAATTTGCAGGGGCTTAGTCCTTCTGAGAAGTCAAAGGAAAAATCATTCCGTTCAATTGATACAAATGCATCCACTGTTAAGGATACACAGTCTATAGGGTCGTCCCATCTTATAAACTCACCTAAATTGAGTCAAGGTGGCAAGCTTGTAGTTCTCAAACAAGGCAGAGAGATGGGATCTGTAGTTTTTGTCTTGAGTCTTACTGACTCTTGCTTATGTCACCTAGTCTGCAATCAGTTGCTGCAATACTATCCAGGGCGGGGTGATATTCTGAAGAACACAATAGATTCAATTTTTTTAAGGCAAAAACACCAGGATACAAAGTTTAGAAAAAGTATAAGGAAAATAAAAAGAAATCACGCTTCCATGTAAGTTATGGACCAAACTAAAGTGTTTATGTTAGCCCTGACCTAAAAAACAACCTTTAGCTTTACTTTTTTACATTAGACATACTTTTTGCATGTCCCATATCATGTCTCAGATCATCTCATTTTAGTTGTTGTCTATGTCTGTCCTCTCATATTCATGGGAGAAAAGTCATTACTGTTTCCAAAAAGATGTCCTAGAATTCACTGAGACATAAATATTCCATTCCAGTTTAACCTTTGCATGCAATGAATAAGATCACTAGAAAAGCTGATTTGTTGTCATAATGCTATTTCATGAACCATAAATTAGCAGTATTCATATTCTTGATTTGCAAGGAACCATTTTAGAATTACAATTCATTATATTCTCCTCTTTTTTTAGCAAACACATTTACAGGAGTTCTGAATTGAGACACAGCTGGAGAAGGATAAATATATTTTTCTAACCAATGTAGTGTCAGAGATTTGGACCATGGTTCAAAAAATCAAACCTGGGAAAAACTTGCCAGGCTTGAAATTGAATTGGAGTTGGGAAAAACAGGGCAAAATTTCCAAACTTTAAAAAACACATAAATTTGTAAAATAATGTTAGAAAGCATGCATAAAACTGAATTTAGAGAACTCATAAGTAGCTTTTCCTTAATTTATATGCTTTTAAATTTATTGACTTTAGTACTTCGTTTAAGTGGAATTTTTACTCTTTTTCAGGTTCTTTTTTCATATCAATAAGCATTACTTAGTGCAGAAATAGTTGCATTGGAAGCTTACAGTTGCACAAAATTTGGGCTCCAGTCAAAAAAGTGCATTCAAATTTCAGGTGAGGTTTTCATTCTCATTGATTAAAAACTAAACTCTAAATTCCCATCTCAAGTCTGAAATGATGATTGGGTGTTTTTTTTTAAGAATGGTGTTTTGGGATTTAGGTATATTTTTCTTTTAAACCTTTTTAGTGTTTTAAAATCGAAATTGAAATCACAAGTTTTTTTCTGCGTTTGGTAAATTAAGCTCAATTAAATTGCTTGCATTTAATTTAGATTTACAAATTCACAAATTTATTTAGGATTCGATAATTGATATAAAATTATTGAATTAAATGATAGGGATAAAGATGCATTTAGCTTTGGAAATAGTGTTGATGTCACATAGGATCTAAGGAATCAATAGGACAAAGTGGGGGTTGACTGTATTTTACAATCCTAGAAGATTTATCCAATCTAAGTTTATAGGCTGAGTGACTATGAATCAAATTACTGATTCAATAAATACTAAATAGTTATTCTCCTTGATTCCATTGGCAACCTGTCACAACTGCAACCTTGAACATAGAAGGGTGTGAATGTTTAAATAACCTTCCTGATTCCATTGGCAACCTGTCACAACTGTAACACTTGAACATGGTAGGGTGTATAGATTTAAATAACCTCCCTCATTCCATTGGCAACCTATCACAGCTGTAGCACTTGAACATAGAAATGTGTAAAGGTTTAAATAACCCCCCTGATTCTATTGGCAACCTGTCACAGCTGCAACACTTGAACATAGAAGACTGTAGAGGTTTAAATAACCTTCCTGATTCCATTGGCAACCTATCACATCTGCAACACTTGAAAATAGAAAGTTGCAGAGGTTTAAATAACCTCTCCAATTCCATTTTCAACCTCTCACAGCTGCAACACTTGAATATAATAGGAAATTTTAAAGGTTTAAATAACCTCCTTGATTCTGTTGACAATCTATCACAACTGTAACACTTAAAAATAAAATATTGTCACAATTTGAATAATCTCCTTGATTTCATTAGCAACCTGTCACAGCTGCAACACAACACTTGAACGTAGAAGGTTGTGGACATTTAAATAAGCTCCCTAATTAAATAACCTCCTTGATTCCATTAGCAACCTGTCACAGCTGTAACACTTGAACATAAAAGGGTGTGGACATTTAAATAAGCTCCCTGATTTGTTTGGAAATCCATCATAGCTGCAACACTTGAACATAGAAGGGTGTGGACGCTTAAATAAGCTCCCTGATTCCATTGGCAACCTGTCACAGCTGCATCACTTGAACATGGTAGGGTGTATAGATTTAAATAGCCTCCCTGATTCATTGGCAACCTGTCACAACTGCAGCACTTGAACATAGAAGGGTGTAAAAGTTTAAATAACCTCCTTTATTCCATTGAAAATAGAATGTTAGGATGTGTTCCAAAGTGCTTCATTAATTCAAATATTTTGAGTGATTCCATGAGATGACATCTCTTTGAGGCATTCTGTCAAACAATTTAGGTGTTTTGTCTACAATTTCACATCTTGCATATATGTCTACTAGAGCATATCCAACTATAACATCTAAAAAAAATTCCCCTACCATTATGCTTTGGTGCAAGTTCATAGCCTGTCCAGTGTGCATGTCCAACACCAAAGAGAATGGAAAGGTCTTTTTTTTTTACCCAACTACACCCTCCTATTATTTCCTTAGAAAAAAGGATGCCTAATTATTACAAGAGATTCATAGAATATCAGGTTTAGATAAAATGGAACATAGACCTCACCTGGAAACCAGAGAGTCTATTGAGTGATTGATTTTTCTTCCAAAGGTTCTCTATGAAAGAATAGATCATTTTCGCTTGACTTATCCATTCCTCTTCATTTTCTCCCAATGATTTTATAACTCTAACAAAGCATTTAGACTTTTCAAAGCTTTTTAGATGAAAAATTAGATGAGCAAGCTTTTGGTAGCTTCCCATTGCTAATTCCAAGGATAGAAACTCTTCCCATGGAACATTCCATAGTATTTTACATGGTATTGTAAGCATTTTATTTGATGATGGGCACTGAAAACATAGGAACAAACAATTTTATAAGTGCCTTAACTTGGCATGACAATATTTCAAAAGATGATGCAATCTAAATGTTCCTCGTATAAATCTGACCATGCAAATTTTGGAGGTTCCATTGAAATATTTGTGCATCCAAAATGTCTCCTTTCTTTTGCAAGGTAAAGCACCATCTGCAAAGTCAACAAAATACAAATCAATGTTCTCTCTTTAATAGTGCTCAACAATACATAAGAAACTAGTGCAATTCGTCCATTAATATGTCCAGATAATTTGAAGATCAATAAAGCACTAGTATGTGAATGGAAACACATTGTCATTGATGGCATGGTTTGTTGGTGTTTAGATGGTGTTGTTTCAGCGCCCACCTAGTGTCAAGCCCTTGCAGGGCTGGTGGGCTTGTGGGCCACTTTACTCGTGCACTTGGACTGTTGGTTGTTAGGGGATGGGCCCCCCTGTTTGTGTTCCCACTAGCTGGGCTCGGTTAATGCCAATAACTCAAGCTGATGGCCCATTCAAAACCTCAATTTACAGAAAAAAATACATGAAACACATTAATTTATAGGTTAAAGCATAAAGGTGACATGCACTAATTTCTTGAAGAGATTCTCATTCAACCCTGATAACAAGTACAAAACTAATGAAATTATTGAATTGGGCTGTCAAACTTTTGAGGATAGATGATCCAAATATTGATTTTTTTAACAACTTTCTTGTAAGATTGTTGATTTCAACAAATTCACTCACTTATGTTTATTAGTATTTAAAAGCTATTGTTTTATTGCCATACATGTGTGTGTGTGATATCCTTATTGTAAATATATTTATATATCATAGTGAATCAAATAATTAGACTCAAACTACATTTGGCATCTGCATCCAAACACACTTGGACTGGACTATACTTACATAAGTCAACACTGAGAACCAAACCAGATTTCTGAAATTAGTAATCATGGTGTTATTGTCATTAATGTTTATATCATATTGGTATCCTTAGAATTATTACAAATGGTCAATTTACAAAACCTTAACAAATATTCCGCAGATATTATTGTTCATAAATAGATAAAATATAAATACAATAATCTGCAGGAAAGTAAAAATTCCCAAGTAAAAAGTGAAAAGGGAAATGACCTACCCAGATGTTTCCCTTTCATTATATTCTTAAAGAATTCCACTACTCTTGGATGGCACGTGAGATCTTGATCCTATTTGAAACAGATTTGTTTCCAAATACCTGCAAACATGTACAACTTCCACCAATACCATGCACAGTCAAGGAAACAAAGTCCAAGACTCCACTCACAGGCTAAACAATAATACCTTAGAATGATCTCCCAAGACCATGTACAAAACCAATAACACCATGTTCTCTTGCACTTTCCAAAGGTTTAGTTAACACTCTAGAGAAACCAAATGCTACACCCTGTGCTAAAGCCTCAGTGCCTTGTAAAATGCCATCACCAACTCCTGTAATTTTCCTTGAAGAATCGTACAAAAAATCGATAAAAATGTCATATAAGGACAATGAATATGTTCATATTTCTCAAATCTGTGGATTTTTCCTCAATTTAAATATAATTTTTATGTTCACTTGTTTTATACGCAACTGAAGGAATTGTCCATCTATGGAAAGTTTGGCAAGTCCTTTACTTAGAGATGCCAATGTTGAGCTTGCCATACCAAGTAAATCTACTCCAAAAAGAAAATGCAGGGGATTATGTATCAAATCTCTCCAAATCCTGTGGGTAATTGATGGTAAGAAAACACTTTTTCTCATGAACACGTGTCTGTGAACAAATTTCCTAAGATGGATCTGACAAAGCAAAGAGTTGCAATGATTAGGAACATAACTTCAAATGCTGACTTGTTTTCTTTCCATTTAACATGAAGACTTGAAACAATCAATCTAAGATCACAACTATTGATCCATAAATTCGATCAGAATTATTCATATTTGGAAGTTGAATTGAGATATTGCACTAACCTGCATTTTGACTATATTCCCAATAGTGTCAATTACAGGACTCCAAATACCAAGCACTCCAGGAGGCCTCTGGGTAGGTGCTGTCTCTAGTGAAAACTTTAACCTCATTTCTGCTATATCAATCAAACTAACCCATAAAACAAAGTAGTTAAGTAAAGTTCAACCTCAATTACATTGACATTAAAAAGATTGTCCATTTTCATCTTTCAGTGATCTGAATGAGATTAAAATTGCTCTCAAATAATGCTGAAGAATAAGGAGTGCTTAAGAGCTCATTAAAAAGCTCTTCCCTTCATCTTGATCCACCCGCAACACCTTGACATAAGAGCAACAAAAAAAGTTCTTTTATATTGATGTTTAATAAAAAAATATGAAATTATTGCTTTGGAATTGCCTAAAATGCTTTTCTTTCTTGCAAAGCAGTAGATTTTGAGGTAGGAATGGAATTTTAACAGAGTGTTTGTTGTTTCCTCTCTTTACTATGATAATTTTGTATCTTTCCGATGGTCATGTATCTAGATTGCCTTTGTCAGGTTTTTGAGAGTGGGAATCCCAATGCAAAAGAAATAGTCCTTTCAAACATGGCAACAACTTTTGATCGGATTCTGTTATAGTTTGAGGTTTGCTGCTTTAAATCCTCTCTATGTAATTTTTTATGCTTTAGTTCTTAAATGATGTAAAGAAAAAACAATTAACACATTACACTATAATTACTTCATTTGAACAATTAACACATTTTCTAATTATCATAGAGAAATACAGGAGCCTTTTGATTACTACATGTTTGGACAAAATTACATATGACCTTCGATTGATTTTAGGTATTGTTGTTGTGATTCCCAAGAAGGTTTTAGTTCTTGTTTTTTAATCTGATAGGATTGGTTGTATCTCATAGGAGGGTTTCTGATTGTAGATTTAAGCAGTATTTGATCACCCCTAATAATAGAGGTAGATTATTTTTCCTCATGCTTTTTCCATTGAATTTTTTTTCTATTAACTATGTAGTTTTGACAAATGAGCAATAAGGTTATTTTGATTTCTGAGACTAAACATGACATCCTTGAGTAAATTTTTGAATGTAAGGGAGGTTTTCTATATGTTAGGCTTGCTAGGGGAATTGGATTGCTCAACAAGAAAAGATTTCTAAATTAATTTAGCTCTAACTCTATGGGAAAGATGATAGTTTGATGGACATACACAATTCTACCTATATGGGAGTGATGAGAGTTGGACGAAACATCTAAAGAGGTTCCAGATATGCTACAGGAAAGCTATGAGGAAACTAAATTGATAATGTTTGAAGTTTTTTTTTCTTTCTTAGATGTTGATTCTAATTAATAAGTTTAATGTTGTGTTGCAACTTGCAGTTGAGTATGTTGATATGATAAAGGCTAGCATTGGCGATCCTCTAAAAGTTATCACAATCGCATTAGTTGATGCAGAAAGGTAAAACTATTTATCTTTATTATAATTAGTGGAACTTGCAACTACAATATCTAATAAAAATCTACTTCCAAATATGTTTTTGATGTGCAAATTTTGAAACCTTATTTTTCAGGTTGCAGCTCCAAATTGGAGAAGTAAAAGGTGAATACCAGCGAGAAAGAGTTTGGAGGAGTCGACACCAATAGTGGTGGGAAAGTTGTGGATTTGCAAGGGGATTAAATGGGTCGAGCCCCTATAGGAGGTCCCTGCCCTTCCAAAATGACTGCAGTTAAGGAAGGGGAAAACAATATAAGTATATGAAAATAGGAGTATTTTGTTTATATAGTGTCAGTAAGTTGTACAGTGACATTGAGACATTGAATGTAACCAATGAAATTTTGATTTGCCAATCAGGTTTAATAAAGTAAATTTTTAGAGTGGTTTTTTCTCCACTCATAAATACTATGTTGTTTGTGTTTGTGTTTGATCAATCATATTTGTTCAAGAATTTTAGACTACATTTCATGGTGCTTCTTCAACATTTGAATATCTATGATACTTGAAGTTTATATGCATTAATTTGTGAGGATTAATTAAGTTAGATTTGATTTGTAATGACTAAAGTAATGACTTTCATGACTAAATATATGACTAAATTAATGACTAAAGTAATGACTAAATATATGACTAAATAAATGACTACCATGACTAAATAAATGACCAGTTAACAACAATCAAATTAATGACTAAATATATGACTAAATTAATGACTAAATATATGACTAAACAAATCACTACCATGACTAAATAAATGACTAAATTAACGACTAAATCAATAACCAAATCAATGACTAAATAAATGACTAAAATAGTTTAGTCATAAATTTGGTGGTGTTATAAATGACTACAAATAAACCACTAAAATAGTCACGTGACTAAAATTAATGACTAAAATATATGACTAAATAAATGACTAAATAAATGACCAAATCAATGACCAAATCAATGACTAAAATAGTTTAGTCATAAATTTGGTCGCGTTATAAATGACCGGCAATAAACTACTAATGGTCACGTGACCAAAATTAGTCATATATATGCAATTTTTAGTAGTTTATTTAGTCATATATTATTGTTTTTGTACTAGTGCTTCTTGTTGACTAACAGTGATTATCTTCTTTTTTAGGCTAATTATGGAAAAGTAGATCCATCTTGTGTTGCAGAAGTTAAGGATTTATATAGAGAACTTGGAATTGAGGTTTGTTTATTCTTTTCTTTTCCATTATGAGATGTTAAAAGTGATATTTTCTTTTCAAAGTTTCCACTATCAAATTGCATAGTTCACATGAGAACCTACTTTTATCTATAAAAATGATATTAAGGGACATGTAGTTTGAGTTGTTTATACAAATTTCAGAATTTGAACTCTTAAAATTAGCTTCCACTTTCTGAGGGGGCATGCAAATCACTTTTGAAGTTGAGTGTAAAAAATAGAGTAGCACGTAAAGAAAAAGGATGAACAATAATAAAGTGAAAAGTGGCTCTTCTTATATCAACCATGTAGAGTACAATGAAAGGAGTGAAGGGATGGTAGGGGTTTATCGTTTACAATGTAGTGGAATAGTAGTTTAGTTGTACAGTAGATGTCATCCTACTTTGTTTGAGAACTCTTATTGAATTCCAAAAAATAGGAGTTCTGAAATGATGCCAACAACAATAGCTGATTCATAAGCCCTATGAAAATCTCTAATTTTTTGGCTCCCCTTTGATACTTTTCTAGATACTTACAGATTACATCTCCATGATTAATATGGACTGGAAGGGTTGAAAGGGTACATGCTAGTATTTTCCATTTATTGGGCAATAAAGAGTTTGAAGTGACTAAAAGAATCAAATGTAGCTCTTTACTCTAGATGCTTTATTCTCATTTGGTTATTAATATATCCAAATATAAACCATGATGACTTAAATCAGAACTAGAAGAAATTTCATGAAAACTACAAGAGATCAGTGATTAAATGAGTCATGGAAATGAAACCAACTCCATAAGACACAACAAACAAAATATTGAATGCAAATGAGAATACATGCCTTCAAAGGAGTTTTCATGGATAAAAAATCATCCTCCCTTAGATCTCTTGTGAGAATGCCTGAAAGCTCTTCAGTTATCCACAAAATCCACATGCTATGAGATTTGATACAAAGATTGTGCATAGTTCTTCTCAGTTTATTCAATTTGGTGCTATTATTTTTATCCTATGATCTAGGCTTCAAACCAACCCCTCTCATTAGTATTTGTCTTCCAGAACTTTCTTGAAGAGGGTAATCAAAATTAGTACTGGAGTATCTAAAATTTGAAGATCCTTTCCCTCAAACTAAAGCTTTTTTCTCGACAAACCAGAGCTAAGACAAGCCAAGAACTAGTGGAAGGGAAGTTGAATGAAAAATGAGAGCAAATAAAATCCTTCCTAAGAAAAGTGTCCTTTCCACTATAACTGTCGGTTCTGGTGTCTCCTTGTTCATTTTTTCTAGCATCTCCTCATTTTTCATTTCTTGATAGAGAGCTTCTGAAAGATGTGCAAGATGTTCTTAACAATCAATGTTGAGATAAAATGGAAGCATTTCTCTTGCAAATAAGGTGCTAAATCATTTATCCTTGAATGAGATTTATGTGCATGAAGAAAACTTAGGAGGTCTTCCAAAATATTCTTGGACCCCTCATCTATGGTATCTTTTATTTGACTAACCTCAGTTCCAAAATAAGCATTAAGGCGACCAAACCAGTCTTCATCATTTGTCATCATAAATCTAAAACTCAACCCAGGTAAATTGACACTTTTTAGGTCCCCTCTCTTGACAAGCCAGCCCTCATTAGTAGTTAATTTGTGCAAATGGGTTTCAACGTCTTTGTAACTTGTCAGAGATGTAACTGTGGCTTCAAAGCATTTACCAACCTTAACTCTAGTTGACCTCCACCCTCATGCTCTTGTTTCAATTCAGTTTCTTCCCAACCCTACAAATCATAGACTAATAAATGGTAAGCCTTGAAATCATGGAACAAAAAACTACAAGAGACGGAGCAAGCATACAACATTATAATTGTGACTTGCAACAATAAAATAAAAGAAGCAGCAGGCAGTTTGATATACAATCAAAAAAGAGAATTTTATGAGGCTTCCTTAAGGAAGCAAATTAAAAATTAAATAAAATCATGCTTCAAATTTCATTTAAATGTTTAGTTTTATAGTATATGTCATCCTACTTTGTTTGAGAACTCTTACTGAATTCCCAAAAATAGGAGTTCCCAAATGACGCCAACAACAAGAGCTGATTCATAGGCCATATGAAAATCTCTAAATTTTTGGCTCCCCTTTGATACTTTTCTACATACTTATAGATTACATCTCCATGATTAATATGGACTGGAAGGGTTGAAAGGGAACATGTTAGTGTTTTCCATTTATTGGGCAATAAAGAGTTTGAAGTGACTAAAAGAATCAAATTTAGCTCTTTACTCTAGATGCTTTATTCTCATTCGGTTATTGATATATCTAGATATAAACCATGATGAATTAAATCAAAACTAGAAGAAATCTCATGAAAATTGCAAGAAGAGATCAGTGATTAGATGAATTATGGAAATGAAACCAACTCCATAAGCCACAACAAACAAAATATGCAATGCAAATGAGAATATAGGCCTTCAAAGGAGTTGTCATGGATAAAGAATCATCCTCCCTTAGATCTCTTGTGAGAATGCCTGAAATCTCTTCAGTTATCCACAATATCCACATGCTATGAGCTCTAATACAAAGACTGTGCATAGTTCTTCTTAGTTTATTAAATTGGGGTTATTATTTTTATTCTATGATTTAGGCTTCAAACCAACCCCTCTCATTAGTATTTGTCTTCCAAAACTGTCTAGAAGAGGGTAATAAAAATCAATACTGGAATATTTGAAATTCGAAGATCCTTTCCCTCAAACTAAAGCTTTGTTCTCGACAAAACAGAGTTGAGACGAGCCAAGAACTAGTGGAAGGGAAGTTGAATGAAAACTAAGAGCAACTAAAAGCCTTCCTAAGAAAAGTGTGCTTTCCACTATAACTGTTGGTTCTAGTGTCTCCTTGTTCATTTTTTCTAGCATCTCCTCATTTTTCATTTCTTGATAGAGAGCTTCTAAAAGATGTGCAAGATGTTCTTCAATCTCAAGAATCAATGTTGAGATAAAATGGAAGCATTTCTCTTTCAAATAAGGTGCTAAATCATTTATCCTTGAAGGATATTTATGTGCATGAAGAAAACTTAGGAGGTCTTCCAAAATATTCTTGGACCACTCATCTATGGTATCTTTTATTTGACTAACCACAGTTCCAAAATAAGCGTTAAGGTGACCAAACTAGTCTTCATCATTTGTCATCATAAATCTAAAACTCAACCCAGGTAAATTGACACTTTTTAGGTCCCCTCTCTTGACAAGCCAACCCTCACTAGTAGTTAATTTGTGCAAATGGGTTTCAACATCTTTGTAACTTTCCAGAGATGTAACTATGGCTTCAAGGCATTTACCAACCTTAACTCTCTCACACAAATCTGCAAATCCATCAACTATTATTTGTTTCATCCTACTAACAAACAAGCTTTCAAAAATTTCATCCCACAGAATCTTTGAGTGCTTCAAAACAATCTCACACATGCATTGGCATGGAAACTAAACATTTGAACCAAAAACCGTTTTTAGCCACTCCAAGCTCCCTTCAAATGCATCTAGACTGTCTAATGTTTCTCTAATCAATGTCTCATTCTCTGCAAGTTCCTTTCCACTTTTCACAAGATCAAGCAAATACTTTCCCCCAAGCCTATCTGCAAAGAGAATATCATTTGCACATGTCTTAAGCCACGCTAAGCAAGAATCTGATATAAATTCACTCAGCAAAATCATCATGGTAGCTTGTAGCTTCTCTCTATGATATTTCCACAATTGTACCTCATTGTCTGGGTTTGGAATCTCACTAAACAACTGTGATTTAGTTGGCACTACCAACACAGTCTTATAATAAAGAGGCAAATTGTTTAGAACCTCCAAGAAGAGTTCCCTAGCCTAACATAGTGTTTACCTGTATGACTCTTACCACATTATAGAAAATGGAATTGACTACCCCACCTTATCAGTCTATCAGTCGGATGTGTCTTCTGGTTCCAACAATGTGACGACAGTTCTATTTTTTCATCGGTGTGAGGATCTTCTATCAGCAGGATGAGGTCTCCTATTCCCACAATGGTTCAATGGGGATGTCGTATAAATAGATCCGTTCCATTGACAACATCCCCATTGGACTATTGCAAGAATAAGAGACCTCATCCCACTGATAGAAGATCCTCATGCTGATGAAAAAATAGAACCGTTCCAATGACGACATCCCCATCGGACCATCATGGGAACAAGAGACCTCATCCTGCCGATAGAAGATCCTCACGCCAATGAAAAAACAAAACTTTCAACGCATCACTGGAACCAGAAGACACATCTAGCCAATAGAACCCTTGGTGTGTGAAGTCTTCTAGCCATTTCTGTCAGAATGAAGCAGATGGAGTTCAGGGGTTTTGTTTCAGATGATATGGAAAATTTTGTTTGGAACCAAATAGAGTTGAATGGGTGTTTCAAACTCAATCAAATCTTGTTTAAAATAGCCCAACATGAAGACAAGTGTACTTAGAAGATTGGGATTTCTTTTCTGATCATCATGATCTGGTTTAGAGCCAGGAAATTGAAGCAAAATGGTGATAAGGAACAACAAGGCATGGGCAGAAAATGTGTCAGGTTGTTTTGGGAAAAATGTGCCTTAAACATTAGAGATCTTCAAATTTGGAAAAATATTTTGAGAGGTTCCTTGCAAAATCCATTTTGTGCACATTCTGCAATCAATCATTTCATTCCATGAGATGACATCTCTTTGAGGCATTCTGTCAAACAATTTAGGTGTTTTGTCTATGATTCCACACCTTGCATATATTGTCTACCAAAGCATATCCAACTATAACATCCAGGTATCTTTTTAATTCCTCTATATTTCATCAATCTCTTTACTATTTGAACCTCGTACAAATGTTTTAGAGAAGAACATAAGTTGCAACGTTTTTAGGATCCAACTAAAAATATGAATGGTTGATCAACCATGCACACCTAATGATCAACTATATATGTAAATTGTAATGCAATAAGGGTTACTAACGTGTGAAGTATGTGCAGCCCTCATCCACTAAACCTGCATGATTGCACACACCTAGAACCCAAGTAAAACTTACAATGTTAGGATGTGTTCCAAAGTGCTTCATTAATTCAAAGATTTTGAGAGGTTCCTTGCAAAATCCATTTTGTGCACATTCTGTAATCAATCATTTCATTCCATGAGATGACATCTCTTTAAGGCATTCTATCAAACAATTTAGGTTTTTTGTCTACGATTCCACATCTTGCATATATTGTCTACTAGAGCATATCCAACTATAACATCCAGGTATCTTTTTAATTCCTCTTTCATCAATCTCTTTACTATTTGAACCTCGTACAGATGTTTTAGAGAAGAACATAAGTTGCAACATTTTTAGGATCAAACTAAAAATATGAATTGTTGATCAACCATGCACACCTAATGATCAACTATATATGTAAATTGTAATGCAATAAGGGTTACTAACATGTGAAGTATGTGCAACCCTCATCCACTAAACCTGCATGACTGCATGCACCTAGAACCCAAGAAAAGCTTACAATGTTAGGATGTGTTCCAGAGTGCTTCATTAATTCAAATATTTTGAGAGGTTCCTTGCAAAATCCATTTTGTGCACATTCTGCAATCAATCATTTCATTCCATGAGATGACATCTCTTTGAGGCATTTTGCAAAACAATTTAGGTGTTTTGTTTACGATTCCACTTTTGGGTCATTTTTTAGAGGATGGTAGGGGATGGATATTAAGAAAAGGGAAATTTTTAGAAATATAGAGAAATTTCAAATATTCATATCAGAAAATTGATAAAGCATTCATCATAGGCATTGTAGAAGATTAATACATAACATTAGACTTGACAAACAAAGTAACAAAATTCAAATTCTTTTATTGTCAATGTGCATACATATTAAATAAGAATTATAACAAAATGCACAAAGGCTTCAAGTTTCAACTATAAAATGACAAAAACATAGAAAATATAAGGTTGTCCCTAATCAACAGATGCAACTGGTAGGTTTGTATCAAAATTGGAGCTCAAGTGTCGCTGTCAGATGCAAAGGCAAGGGGAAGTTTTTAGGTCCCCCAAGTACCTAAAACATTTCTGAGACTGGGATCGGGGTACCAAGGTAGGGGACGGGTCCTCATGGAGCACTAAGTTTATATGGTTTGGGGTTTCAAGGTGGGGTTTTACCTGACCACATAAAACCTCTGTGGTTGGGACAAAGGTATACACCCCTCTTACTGAATACACCTTATCATCTGCTAGAGACCTCTAGGTGACTCCTGGCAATGGTACTGTGATGGATTGAGGGGGAAAACTGTAACAAAGGTCATTGTGATAGTAAAGTGGAGGTTGGTATGTACACTATTTAAGTCTTGTAAGATTCTAACCTGGAATCTTAGAGGCACCATTAATTAGGAAAACCCTAGTCCGAGCCTTCATAAAAGAGTTTGCAATACCAATACATAAATGTAAAAATGTATTTGATTTTGACTTGTATATCTGAATAGCTCTATTTCTTCTTGAATTAAATATTTAAAAATTGGTGCAGGAGCACCAAGGTATTTGTGAAATGTTGATTCATGGAGGTCTTAGGTCACTTTGAGTTTTGAGTCTAGAAGTCATTAATAAGGTCATGATTGACCAATTCATATTGTAAGCATGTGCAGGCATAATGAAGAGTGTTGGAGGCAGTGGAAGAGCTGTGAGAGGTTGGTAATGTCATTTTTCAATAAACCCTACCCCAAGCTAGTGTAAAGTGAGGGTTTTTAGTTATAGAGGTTAGATGAGATTTTTCCCATCTAAAAATTGTTGATTCATTGTTGAGTGGTTCATTGTGAGATAAAGTCAAAAATATGGGTCTGCAAACCTACTAGATGAGTTGAAGAGTTTTTACAAAGGAGTGATTTGGAAGAGTTTAGTGAATCAATTGGTTGTTTGAATCAACTTGTTTTGTGATGATTTGTTCAAATCCAAATTGCTTTGCATCAAAAACTTTCCATCATATTGAAACTTGATGGGAAGAAGGGTCCATTGAGAGAACTCAAGGGGTGTTACTTGCTAGGAGGATAGAGGTTGTGGAGTACTTGTTGGCTTGAACAAGTGATTGATCTCACCTTCCATGTATTGAAGAGGATGTATCAGGTATGCATTTCCTCAATCAGGATTAAATTATAACTAATGGTTTTGTGATGAGATGGTGTTGATGACAAATCATATAATTGTGATAGTTGAAATTATTTTGGTGGTCATATGAATTTTTTTTTAGAAAATTTATAAAGAAAGTATAGATTAAATTTTGTTGTGCAACAATAGTGAGTAGGCTACATTCCTCCACTTGCCTCAAATCTTGATTTGGGTGATGAGGACAGAGGTATAACACCTTCTGTTACCTCACACTTGTTCCTTCTGTTACCTCACACTTGTTCCAGTCATGTAATCACCTTGATGATTGTTACCTCACCCATGTTCTAGTCATGTATTTACCTTGATGACTGATTGACTTCTTTTTAGGGCTTACAATTTACAAGAAAAATGAAGGCCCTTTGACCTTTTAGATCATCTATGATAATTTAATTACATCAGCAAAAAGTCATGGAAGGATTTAAGTACTTAGGATTTTGTTGAATATATCACTGCACTATTTGAAGATTTTGGTATGTACCTGTTTTAAGCTAGATGTTATGCTTTTGGCCTTAAGATTGAGTGGGACTCTCAAAACTTACATTTTTTGGTCCTAACAACAGACTTTTAGTATGATATGGTTAAGATGGTTTGATTGAGAATTTGAGAACAACAAAGGATAAGCCTCAATATTTTATGTCATTTAAAGATTGGAATAAAGATTATTGGGCAGGACAACTTAAGACCTTAGATTTGCACCAATTATATATCAACTAGAGACCTAACCTACACCTCACGTAACTCTCCATGACTATAAATATGATCTTCAAATTTGAAATATATACATTCTACGTAAGAATTATTGGTTTAGTAGATACTTAGGGAATGTATAAACATGATAGTGAATACCTTGAACTAGTTAGCTTTATCTACTAGTTACTTCTGATCAACTAAGGACATTTATATTTCAATTTTAAATAAAATTTCAATATTGAACTTCAAAATTTAGACAATTGCCACCTACATTGCACATAAATGGAGGCGCCCTTTTAACACATTTCTTTGATTATGCTTTCATCTCCTTTCACATTTGATTATACTAACTTATTTTGAAAAACAAATTGATTTTAGTGTTCTATCCCATGGCTTAGTTCTTGTTTTTGTGTTGAACAAAAATCAAACACTAAGCTTCAATGTCATGTTGGATTGTCAAAAAGCTACAATATGAAAATAGCTTCTTTAGAGTCTTCATTATATTCTATCTTTGCAACTCTGTTCTTTCCAAATTTATTTTTACATACTAATAGTGACGATGAAAAAATTATTGCAAGAGTGGGAGGTTATTCTTACCTATATGAGCCACTTTGGTGGCAGGCATGATTACCAGTAAGTGCTTATTACTTATTAAATCAGGTTTAGGTGACAACTAGAGAATATTAATGTTTGACAATTGACATTGATTACTTGCATTCAAACTATTAATTTCCTTATTTACAATCTTTTTTGAGATTATAGTTGTATGGATGGAGAGTTTATATATTCATTGTTTTCAAAATTCACAATTTATCTACAATGACTTCACTGCCAGTCCTTAACAACTATTTCAGAATAAAAAATTTCACTAAAAATTACATTCACTATATTTTACGAATAACTACTAACTACCTTGCAAACCAAAAACTCCTTTTTGTTGCCCACAGTTTTATAAAACCCCCAAAAACTAACTACATATAGCCAAAAAACTCAAATTAATGGCAAAGGATTATGTTAACTGTAGATCTATAGATGAGCTACTCACCATAGTTTCCATAGAGGTTTTGTTCTTCTTCCTCTTCCTCTAAGGTCGCTGCTCCAACTTCTCCAACTACTCCAACTTGAGCTGCTTTGCTTTAGCCTTTTCCTTCTTTACCATTGCCTCAACCTCTATTAATTCCATAATCAATTTCAGAGCCTCCCACCCGCGTGTTGCTCCCTCTCTCCATTTGGCTTTACATTTTCCTTCTAGCCATTTCACAAAGGGTACACATTTGAATGTTTCTTCATCCTCTTTGCTTTCAATTTCTTCATCGATATCCATCCCAACTCCTAGAATTGTCCATTCCAACAGTGAGTCCAAGTTGTTCAGATAATCCTTATGCACCAGTGCTTGCATGACCTTTTTCACAACTTCAATCGTCTCTCTCAAATCTAATCCCTAAGCCATTATGAGCAAATAAATGTCCAAATTAGTTCTATACCTGTGCATGAGCTAGCCAAATTCTCTTTCTAGAATTAGTTGCACTAACTGCACTAATTGTTCATCATTGTATAGGAAACACCCCATCAATCTCTTTACCAATGGTTCTCCATAATAGTGTGAGAGTTGTTTCTTCATTTTAAGCATGAAACCAGCCTCCATCACCTCTACAATGATAGAGCCACCACCTCCTATACACCGTTTTCACACCTATTGCTCACCACAATAGAGGAGCATCGAGTAAGTAATGCCTCAAGAATATAATGAAATAATGAAATGAAATAATTTAATAACTTCATTCACATTCCTTTCCATAAATTCTTGACATATGTCAGTCATCGTTGCCACCTGACTCCACACACTTCTCTCATTTACTTCAAGAATTAAAACCTATTTTAGAGCTCCCTAAATGCACCACCCATTTCAGTCTTGTCATCAAGGGAGAACAATAATTTCAAATATCTCAACGATGCCTCAGGATGTCACATTAGTTAGAATAATCATTATCACTGTATCGGTGAGACTGTGATTCTTATTCCACTGATAGCCACCTTCTCCATTGATGAACAAATTTCCTTAGGTCTATCAGTGAGACGCCATATAATGTCACCCCAATGCACCCCAACTCCACTGATATACATTATGCACTTGATAATCCATGCTTATATCGGGCCATCGGGGGAATGCAAACATTTGTTCCACTTATGTTCATGTGTCACAACAATGTGCTTACTTTTGTTGACTTTGTCGGTCTATTGGGGAGAGCACCTTAGGAGTCAGCTTGATAGGGTATTGTTACACCGATACTAGGTTATCAGTTGCTTTCATCGGGCCATCAGTGAGGCTATAATGGGGGTTCCACTGATCAGGCATTGTTAGGCTGATAGTGCTAATTTTTATTTAGGGACGGGGAAATATTTATGGAGCCTCATACTATTATGGTCTCATGCTTACTATTATGCTTTTGATAGATTTTTTCCAAGGCAGTGAACTGTTTGACAAAATGCTTTGGTAGACATGTATGGAAAATGTGGTAGCATAGACAAGGTAGTGAATTGTTTGAAAAAATTCCTCAAAGAAATGTGGTCTCATAGAATGCCATGACAAGCAAATGCAATTGGAAGCTACTCCTAGTTATTAGTTATGCAATGTGAAGTAATTGTATAACTACTTAGGTTGACTTTGTAAAAACTATATTATTGTAATTGAAATTTTGTCATCTATCAACATCTAGTTATTAGTTATGCAATGTGAAGTAATGCTTTGAGTTTGAAAGGTGTGCAATGCAATGTAATCAAAGATATGAATATAAACTACATAAATCTATTTTTTACAATTCATTAGTTAAAATCTTTATTTTATTTGCTCTCTATATCTCTAGGCTATGGAAATGCCTTTCAATTTCAAAAAAAATAGTTTTTATCTCTTGTTCTACAACTTTTTACCTTTTTTTTTTAAATCCGATTTTTGAATGCATGGGGTTATGTTAGTAGTGCTCTCATATTGTGTGCATGGTAATGTAGTGTTTATATTTGTGGCCTTTGTATCTGATTAGCATGAAGCTAATAGTAACATTGTAATGGTTTTTTAGTAAATTAGATTGATCATTGCAACTATTTTTGAAATTTTCTTTTTGCAATTATTTTAACACACACATGCAAGTACTATTTAAGTAAGTAATGCTTGTTTTATTATGCAAACAAGGGTAATCATTACCTATGTAATATAATGTGTTTTTTTCTTTTTCTTTTTTGTAGAAATATATTGATAAACTCAAAGAAGGGGATAAAGTTAGGGAGTCAACTTGAAGACAAAATAGATGGAGCTATTCGTTTGAAAGAGAAAGAGGGAACCTTCACACGATGGCCACTAAAATATTTGAAGAAAATGACATAGTTGAACATGTTTATCATGTACTAGGGGAGAGGACCCAGTAGTTGAGCATGTTTCAATAGTTGAGAATGTTTTTGTTAATATAATGCCCAATAGTTGTTTATATAATGTCAATAGTTGTTTATATAATGCCAATAGTTGTGACTTTACTACCCATAATTAAACAAAATGTATTCTTATGATCTAAAAAGAAACCAATCATGTGATGCCACATCAGCGCTCAACTACTGGTGATGTGAATGCACAAGTATTGGTAAGGGGTTTAGACGGTGCCTTTTTGGACACCTTGACAAAAAGCATGCTGATGTGGCATCATATTTGATGATGTGGCCCCGAAACTTTTGTTATAAGCAGGGGACTTGCCAAGTAAGCTACTGTAAAAAAATTGGAGTGATTTGAAATTTCCAAGTAGGATTTTGAGGAACGCGAAGTTAGGTGCACAACTACTGGGTCCTCTCCCCTAGTTAATGCTAGACATCTTGGCTCATTGCTTTATGCAGTATTTTGAATGTGTTGTTCAGGGATCTTAATTATCATGGTGTATTTGAAAGAGTTAGAAACTCTTAGACAACTTTGACATCTTGTAACTTGATATATATATATTTGCATTAAAAAATTTATTGCACATTATCTTTATTTATCATGATGTTGAATCAATCTTTTAATTCTAGCATGTTGTAGCTTGCTCATATATGTAATATTTTTATTTGCTTTTATTTTTAGTTTAAGTTTAATATTATGTTAGTTTTGTATTATAAAATTTATGGTACTTAATAAATTATTCATTTCATGACTATATTTACTACCAATTAATGGAAACCAATAAATAAAAATGACTAAATTAATGATTAAATATATGACTAAAGTAATGACTAAATTAATGACTAAATTAATTACTAAATATATGACTAAATTAATGACTAAATATATGACTAAATTAATGGCTAAATTAATGACTAAATTAATGACTAAATATATGACTAAATAAATGACCAGTTAACAACAATCAATAACTAAATTAATGACTAAGTAAATGACTAAATTAACCACTAAATCAATGACCAAATCAATGACTAAATAAATGACTAAAATAGTTTAGTCATAAATTTAGTGGTGTTATAAATTACTACAAATAAACCACTAAAATAGTCACATGACTAAAATTAATGACTAAATAAATGACTAAATCAGTGACCAAATCAATGACCAAATTAATGACTAAAATCAATGACTAAATAAATGACTAAAATTGTTTAGTCATAAATTTAGTGGTGTTATAAATGACTAAAAATAAACCACTAATAGTCATGTGACTAAAGTTAGTCATTTATATGAAATTTTTAGTAATTTATTTAGTCATATATTGTTCTATGTACTAGTGTTAGCTTGTCACTAGCACCAATCTCATCAGCATGAACAACCTCCTTAGGATTTTTGGCACTAACAAAAGGAGATGTAATACCAATAGACTCAAAATTAACCACAAATTTAGTTCTCTTCCCACCCTTGACCATATTAGCATAAATTCTCTCTAGTTGATCCTCTAGGGTGAGAATTCTACCTTCCAGATTTTACTTCATCTTAAGAGTTTCCTCCGCCATAATATTCAAAGAGTTAAATAGTTCATCAATCTGGTTCTAAACTAAAGACTCACCAGCTTTACTCATCACACCCCGTACTTTAAAATTAGTCATGTTAAGTTCATGGAAAACCCATTTGAACAATTTGAATAAAATAATGGAACCCTCTCTAGCAGTTCCCAAAACATCAGAAATATCTTCCCTATCAAAGTTGAAAACCCCCTTACCCACAACATCATCCTCCTGAGAGGAGCTTACCTTGTCCTGATTGGCAGAGACATCCTTAACCTTCCTAGCAACAACTGGCATTTTGATTTTGTGAATGGACTCTGCAATCTCCTTAGCCACAACCTTTATTTCCTTCTATCGATCCAGGTCCACAACCAAGGTATCCACAACATCTTGTCTTTCCTCAACCACAACCTTTCCTTTTTTTTGCATATCCGGGTTCACAACCAGGGAATCATCACCACCCTATTTTCCCATCATATTGAGGGGAGAGTTCCTCTCTAGCACATGGATCACAGACCTTAAAACCAGTTTCTTCTTGCTTCCCACCTCCAAATCCTTCTGCTTTGTCACAGGGGTTGCGATGATGCCTCACCATCTAATTCATTCTTCTCCTTTAGGAAAGTACTCGGCAAATTAGCAGCCACCTCATCATTGCAAGTCTCATAACCCTTATTAGGGCTTGACATCCCTACTGCAGGGGGTTGTGGAGCCACCCCCATGGAAGCAAGAGAGTCTGGGACATAGTCCACATCCTCCTTAGATTATAACTCCTTTTCCAAGACAAGTTTCCTCTTCTTCCCTTTTTTTGCAAATCGACTCCTCTTCCAAGACTGTATCATACTCCTCCACCAGCCTTAAATGATTACCCTTAGGGGTAGCAATCATCTTACCACCTCAAAAGATTTAGCATAATCATAAATTAAAAGAATAAGCCCCACATACAAAACCAGATTTTTGAGGTTTCTCTTATGGTCCTTGAGACTAGAATCTAGTGAAGCCAAGAGATAATAAGGAAAGGAATTTTTTTTGTTGTTGCGAAAATGATTGATTATAAGGAAGTGGTAGGAATTTACCATAGAGAAGCGTTCTTCTAGGGTGATATATCTCATGAGCTCCTTGGCCACATCCCCCCACAACACCTTGAGAGAGCTCCTCTAGTAACCCCCACTCTTCATCGTCTTCAGGTCTTGAGCTTCATCCCCTTTGAAAAAAAATTGCATGGCAGTCTGCGATTCCTTCTTGTCTCTAAAAACTTTCATTTCATCTATAGGCAACCCAATGATGTTAGCTATAAAATCTTCATTCACATAAAATTTCGTTCCACCCAACTTCAACACCCTATTGTTCCATGCTTTTGCAAACAATGTCATCATTTGTGAGTTGTTACCATGCAGTCTCTCCAGGTATGAATTCAACCCATGTTTCTCTAACACCTGCCAAACCTTTGGCTTCTTCTTGATAGCTTCACAAGAGAAGGGCTCTGCACGGTTCCTATCACCTCCGATGTCTACAAAATTTGCAGAGTCAATAAGCTTCAAAGCTCTGAACGCAATGAGGAGAAACCTCAAGAAGGTGATACAAAGAATTCCCATAATCCATGTGAAATTGAATTAAGGCAAGAGAAAGTAATGATCCTAGAGTTTCATTCCCTATGGATATGAGCCAAGGTACAATTAGCTAGTTTCAAATCTGGCTTACCATCCCTCCACATAATCACTAGCCACATGAAGATAGTCATGCATGCCCCAAGCCATAATAAATCATCAACCAATTTAAATTTAGCAATCATGATTAATACTTGCAATTGCCTCCATAGGGAGGGGGTCATTCAAACCCCATTCCCTAACACCTCTAACTCCAAGATTAGTGAAGACATCAACTAATCCATTGCCCTCTCTCAAAATATGAGAAATGTAATACTCATCAAAGGATTTAATAATTTCAATAGAGTCCCTAATCAAATATTCAATAGTCCATGGAGGGGCAACACAATTCTTCAAATTATTGATGATATTGAGAGAATCCCCCTCAAGCCATACTTTCTTATAGCCTTTAACTTGTGCCAATTTTAGACCATGATAGTCAACAAGGGATATGTTAGAAAATACTCAAGTGGAATTATGGAGGTAGAAGAGTAGCTAGCTGATTTCAAACTTTTTAGAGAAAAAGAGAATGAACAAAGAGTCGAAGAAGTCAAATAGGTAATTGAAGAGCTCTTTATTCTTCAAGAAGAGTTTGACTTAGGGAATGTTCCACAAAAATCAGAAGTTGCATGTGCGGATTTGGATCCACAAGATGGAAGTGAGCAAGAGCAAAGGGATGACTTCCAAGTTTGCGATAATCCTTTCTTTGAATTGAGTGCAGAAGAAACTTATGATAACCATATCTTTGTGATGGAAGATAAAACATGTGGTGAAGTGACTGAGCATGAGACTGAGTATGATTTCTAGCATACTGACAATAAGATATCAGACCATGGGGACATGTCACACTTGGTGAGTAGAAATATTCTGAGGCTGCTTGGTAATGAACACATAAGTGGGTTTGAGGATCAAGTCTCCACTTGGGTAGTGTTGAATCAGGATGTTTTCAATGTCCTTGATATCAAGATGTTAACAAAACAAGTCTTAGTAGCTGCTGGTAATTTCATGACAGCAACAAGGAGTGGAGAATTCAGACTTGTTACTCAGGAGGAAGGGGAGAAAGAAGAACCAAAAAAAAATGTTTACTTCCTTGAAAATCCATCCCTTGGGTGGAGTGATGTTTTGGCTCATACTAGTCCACTTTTGGAGTTGGGATTGAAGACAAAAATTTTTCCATGCTCTACATATGTGAATGCTTTCATGGTTAGGCTTTAGGGGTTCACTAGAGGAGACATTAATTCCTTGAGAGTGCATTTGGTTTTGATGGACACTTGGAGATGTGTTGTGTACTCTTTCTAGTGTGTTGGGAATCATTCTTGGTTGGGTATCCTTGTTTGGAATCCTCGACATGCTATGACAAAGCTTATTGGGTATGGTTGGAGGGATTCTTGGAGGGATAAGGATCAAAATTTCAGAATTAGTGGTGTTGCTAACTTCCTTACCAGCCATCTGGTGGTCCCATTTATACATCAACAAATGGATTGGGGAGAAATTTTAAGTGTGGATTGGAGAGATTAATGGAGGGTTACTCTTGGGAGTGATCCTTGGCTTAGACAGGGGCATATTTTGAGACACAAGCTTGCTGATTTTGTGTAGACTAGCCACCTTACATAAGGAGTTACTCTCATTCAAGAGAGTTGGTTCATCATATCTTGTCAAGCAGGTGGAAGATATTATTTGGAGCTTTCTTGGGTTTGTTTTTCAGCCACTTATGAGATGATTGAGTGTGATAGGATGCTCATTTCACATGTTCATACTAGGGAATTCCTATGGCATTGCTATTATTCCTTGTGTAGAGTGCATTGTATTTTACTTATCCCAGCCTTGGAAAAGAGTGATTATTGGTTTCTTCAAACCTCTCCTACTTTTTGAGTTCATCTCATGGAGGTTTGTGATGCAAATTTTTATAGCTTTCTCACAATATTGGTCCAGAACAGTGAACCCCCACATGGTTTGGTTCATCATACAAAGGGTCTTGGAGTGGGAATTGTAGGAGTTTTCAGAAGCCTCCATGGTTGCATCAAAATATTTTAGATGAGGCATAGTAGATTCATATGGAGTTATGAGCATGATTTTGTTGAGTTCTTGCAAGGGATTGTTTCCCTCTTTGCAAGGAGATTTGGAGAAGTCACTTATGCAATCATGGCTCTATCGGATACCATATGGAGATTTGTTGAGGAGTTTGATTTTGAGTTGGGTAGATTATTTTTCCTATTGCCCAGGTTTATGATAGACCATGAAATTGTTGGTATTGATCACCCAAAGTCTTTTGGACATGAGATGTTGCATAGGATTGATTTCGGTTCTTCCAGTCTCTTCAGCTTGAGTTTCATGGATGGTAACATTTAGGGGTTACAGGGGAGGTTAGTGCAGTTTTGGCATGATGGTTTCACTTATGTGATTAGAGTGGTACAACATCGACATGGTGGGTCCTTCCTGAGATGGAAATGGGACCCTGGGATTCTACTTGTTTTGGTGCATATCAGTTTAATTTTTTTCTATAGTTGTGGTGGTATTGCTTGGTGGTATTTTTAGCACTACACTTTCCAGTGATTGTTTGCCTATTTCTGGATACCCATAGGCAAGTCAGGGGAAAAATCAGGGTTTCCAGGTATCTATAGGTCTCTTTTCTGGATTCAAGGGTTTGCATGTCAAAGTTTTGCAGTTTGGTTTATGGATTCCTTATGGGTTTTTAGAGAGCTTTAGAGGGACGTGACATGCAAGATTGGTTTATGTATTTTTTTTGGGTTTTTTGAGAGCTTCGCAGTGGTATGACATGCATATGCATTTGAAAATATTTTCCAAACTTACTATTTTTATTAAGTTGTGATGGCTACCTAGTTTGAGCTCAAAATGTATTTGGAGCCACTTACTATTTTTAGCAGTATGCTATTTATAGTAAGTGTTATTTTTAGCAGTTCAGTTTCGGGGTTTTCAGAGGGGTTTCTATTTATAGCAGTGGTCGGTCATGATGTTGCTATCTTCAATTGATCACAGTATTCTTCTATGGGTCTCTAGTTCACTCAGTTTGGGTGTTTGGCACATACTTACTATTTATAGCAGTGTTATTTATAGTAAGTCATCTTTGGGGGAGTTGGTCCTAGGCCATTGTACTCGCAACAATATTATTACTCAGTTTATTTTTGGAGAGCCTAAGGTTGCAGTATTGATTATTTGTTTAATTTGAACACTTAAGTTATTTTATAAAGTTACATTATAAACTTAAGTTGAGGGGTAAAAGTGGTCATTTGAAAAGTACCTTGAGCCTATTCAAACGACTTGAAGTTGTTTTTAAAAGATTTATTAATATTTTAATGTCTCCATGATGTCGACGCCTAAAGGAGTGAAGAAAATACATTTTTAAATGTTAAATATTTCAAAAAGGAGATGGGCATCGATTTTAGGAGAAATTGGAGTAAAGTTTGAAGTCCATCACCCTAGCTCTTTATATTCTAATTTTGGCTCTCATTTTGATATATTGGCTTTGACAACATAACAAAATGTTGTTGGATTTCTTCCATATTGTTTGGGCTATGAAATAAGGATGAAAACCCTATTCGCTTGGGCTAGTTTCGGTGGTGAAATATCCTCCTTAATCAGATAGAGTGTGATTCTACAACAGGGATCATATAGTGCTTTACAAAGTTTGATTTGGGTGATTTAAAAAGAAGATTCATCAGTATTTTGAAGAGCTTTTTGGTGTGGCTTGCTAGTTTTTAGTTTTAGAGTGTTTTGTGAAGATTTTGGTGTGTTTATTTGCATTTTCAGGGCATTGCACTTCTAGACCAGATTTCATGTTTATGCTCACAACTCTAAAATGGATTGAAGAAAATAAATGGGTATTGTTCCATTAGAAGCCCCTTCACTTGCTAATCATCTCGAGTACAAGATTGCATTTTTTGGTGGAGACATTTATTTTTAAGAGTGGATCAAACTTTCTTGGGAAGGACACCATTGTTGGAGATAAACCCTAGTTTCAACTTGCAAATCTTTAGTGTTGGTTATTGCACTTTGGGGGTTTCAAAGAGAGGCCTAGGTGTTTTAAATCATAGGTATTTTGCAGACTAAATCTTGGGGTAGTTTGGTGCTCATTCTAGAGTCTCCTTGCTATTGTAACAAGTCATACTAGGTTCTAATTTACTTTGTACTATTCTAATATGAAATAGAAAATCAATATTCATGATGTTTGTTTCACTCTATTTTGGAAGGGTTTAGTTTATTGTATTTCATATTCATTTCAATACCCTTTTTATGTTATTTTCATCTGAAAATGCATTGAAAACCAAACACAAACACATTATTTAACAAGCAACTAGCAAATAGGGGTTTGCAAAAAAAAAATACAGGGGTGTACATTACAATTGTAACGCCCCCTATGAACCTTGACTACTCAAAAACATCCTCTTACCTCCAAAAGCACTTTTGAACTTCATTCTATCAATTCAATTCACATTCTCTCTCAATTCATATTCTCTATCACTTCCATTCTCTCAACCTTCACTCTTTCGCTTCTCCCATTATACACCCTACATCATTGTTGTTGCTTCTACATCATTGTCTATTGCAGGTTTTCAATCTTCGTACTATTGGCATGGTTATCTTTCTCTCTTCCTTCCTCTCTCGGCTTCTCCAAGCATGTAGAAAGGAGGGTAACACATTTATTTACTTGCATTGTCTTGTTTATAAAATATCATTTAGATTGTCTTTGCATTTCTATAAATTGTTTCTATTTCCATTTCTTTATCACTTTCTATAATTTTTGGTCTATTGGTTTTCTGTGGAGGTGGAAACACCAAAAATGAGGATTTAACTAAGTCAAACTCCAAAATACAACCAATTTTTTTTTTTTTTGTTGTCGTGTGTGTAGGTACATTTTTCTCATGAGGATCTTGCAGGAGGTTCGATCTGAAAGGAAATAGAAAAGAGCAATGGAAAGTACTAATAAAGAGCAATTGTTTGAAGGAAAGAGATTACCAAATAAATTTAAGTAGCCAAACCAAGCACCACCAAAGCAAGAGAGACACAAGAATTTGTTAAGGGGAAAAAACAAGAAAAAACCCCAATATTATGAATGGAGGCAAAATGCCTGAAGAATAATACAAAGAGAGAGAGAGCTTCAGCCTTAGCTTGCTTGCTTGAATCTTTTGAAGAATGAGAGGAGAGGCACCTCAATAAGTAGAGGTGAGAAGGAGTTAGAATGTAACTCCCAACTCTATGAATGCCACCATTCATCTATGTGTGTGCAAAGTGTCACCTCTTAAGGAGGTGGTTACAAATATTCCTTAATAAAGGAATTAAAAAAATAAGCCATCCTCACACATGTGTGAGATGACAAAAAGACAAAAGACTTGTAGGGATTCCTTTGGAATATTCCTACAAGTTAATAAATAATTACAAATAAAGAATAACCTTTACCAAGTAAAGATTAATCTTCTAACATCCCCCCTTAAGCTTTACTTGGGGAGGTTACATCAAACCCTTCAATGGGTTGTAAACCAAGATTTTTACAATGAAAGAGAAATTTATCTTTACAAAGAGCTTTGGTGAGAATATTTGCAACTTGATCTTCACTTTTACAATACAAAAGAGAAATTTGCTTGTCTTCAATTTGCTCTCTAATGAAGTGATGTTGAAGAGCAATGTGCTTGGTCCTTGCATGAAAAATTGGATTCTTTTCCAAAGCAATAGCACTTTGATTATCAAGATACAAAGGAGTAGGATCCTTTTGAGGTAGACCCAAGTCTTCAAGTAATCTTCTTAACCATAATGCCTCTTTAGATGCATTTGTACAACCTTTATATTCATCTTTTGTAGAACAAAGAGAAGTAGATTGTTGTTTCTTACTATTCCATGAGATTGCACCTGATCCAACAAAGAAACAATAACCACAAGTGGATCTCCCATTATTGGGATCACCTTCTAAATCTAAATCTAAATCAGTATAACCTTTTAAAGAAAAATCATAATTTGCATCATAAAAGAGACCAAGATTAAGAGTGCCTTTAACATATCTTAAAATTCTTTTTGCAACTTTAAAATGAGTTTGTTGTGGTTTAGACATAAAGCTAGAAACCAATCCAACACTTTAGGTGTTTGCCAAATTTGCATACCCAAAATAATGTAATAGGCCCAAATCACTCATTTGAAATTGTTGATTGAGTTGAGACTTAACATCACTAATCAAAAAGTTAGAACTAGAAGTGATAATTAAATCATTAAAATAATAATCACAATATCATTTTCACTATGTTTAATATATAAATTTGGACCATTTTTACTTCTAATGAAACCATGAGATAGAAAGAAAGCATAGCCCAAATTATAAAATGTCAATATATCTAGACATAGCAATAATAGTTCTAGGTTTCCTCTCACTACATCATTTGTTGTAATGTAAAGGGAAATTGTGTCAAGATTAATAATAAAGGACTTTGAAAATTAGTCCTAAAGATGGTTTTAAAAAAAAAACCATATTGCCTTCAATAAAATAATGAAACATAAAGGTTTCAAGAACTTGATCCCCATCAATTTAGAAAATAGATCTAAGTTCATAAAAAAAATAAGTAAGTGCATACCATCAAAGTGGATGGAAATATTTTCCATGGGTCCCAAAAAAACTCCAATGAGACTTGATAAAAATAAATGATTCATTATAGGTAGGGCTCCCTATGCAACATTACTGCAAATGTGACTAGCACAAAAAATATATGTAAAGGCTCCATTGAGACTTGATAAAGTGATTAACTTGCAAAATATATATAGATGGAATAAATCCATCAAGAAGGCAAATACTCCAATGAGATTTTAATTTTCAAAAATATATAGATGAAATAAATCCATCTAAAAGACAAATTGACCAATAAGGCACAATATAAGATTAATGAGACAATAAAATATCAAATTCCCTTTTTCAAAACAACATAATTGTAGTTGAGAAAGAAACACTAGCTTTGTTTTAAATATTGTAATAGATCAAAAGCCACAAATCAAGCCACCTTAAGTTATAAAAATTAATAAATAAATAAATAAATAAAATATTGTGATGGAATAATGGGAATTGCATATTATGAAGTGAAGTATTATTAAGTATAAATAAGTCATTTAAGACGATATTCATGCATTCATGACTACATGAATATCCCCTTTTCATATTCCAAATATAATTGAGTAAAACAAGTACACTATTATTGGGTTGATCAAGTCCAATAATAAAGTACTTGTGAAGTTATTTAAAAACAAACTTTTTATATGAAGTAACATGTTGAGATGCACCTGAATCATTAACTCATTCAAAAGGTTTAGAAACATTAAAAATACATGTAAAAGCACGTCTAGATTGATTACCATTGTTATGAAACTATTGATTATTTTGATTCATAGGCTTTTTCTCATTTTTCTTTTTAAAACAAGTATTTTTCCAATGACCATCCTTATTGCAATAAGTGCAATGTGGTCTCTTAGAAGAGTTAAACTCTCTAGGATCATTGCCATTATAATAATGAGGTTTGGAATTATAATGTTGTTGTTTAGAATGAGGTTTAAAATTTTGCTTATGATTAGACAAGAAAGCATGTTCATTAGACTTAAGAGTACCAAACTGAATTAACTTAGCCTCTTCTTGTCTTAATAAATCACGAAAAATATCATAAGTTAATTGAGTAGCTAAAGAAGGAATAGCTAATTGAGCATGAATATTAGTAATGAATTGCTGAAATTGTCTAGGAAGACACTTTTTAAGAATAAGATGAATTAATCTAAGATTATCTAATTTAACTCCTAAACCATCCAATTGACTATTCAAAGCATCAAATTTTAATAAAAATTCATCCATAGATTTAAAATCAGAATACCTCAAATCTTCAAGTTGATCTTGAATTTGATTTTTTCTTGATTCATTTGTACTATCATAAATTGTTTCTAGTTTGTCTCATGCTTCATAGGCAGTTGTACATGTCCCAATGTGAACATAAAGTTCGGGTGACATGGAGATACCTATGAGGCCAAGGGCTTCTTCATTTTTGAGATTCCATTTTTCAATTTCATCTTTAGATGCAGACGAATCTGGTTTAGATTTAGGATCTGTAGCTACATCTAAAAGATGTTTAAAACGAAAAATGAAACAAATATGAGTCTTCCAAGAATGATAGTTAGAACCAGTTAATTTAATTTTAGGAATTAAAGTTGACATGATTGCAATAAAAAATTGACAACTTTGTTAAAAAAAAATATCCCTCTTAAAAAAAAACCTCTTTTAAAAATAAATTGTCTAGACTTGGAACAAAATAAACCCCTTTAAATAAAATGTTAAAAAATAAACTCCTTTTAAAAATGAAGACTTGATTAAAAACAAATATATTGATTAAAATTATATCAGATTTTAAAATAAAATAATATTTACTTGAATAAATGTATTAATATAAATAATCATATTTTAATAAAGTTTAAATTCAATATTTAAAAAATTAATTTAAAAACTTTAAAGCCCTTTTTAAAAAAAAACTTTATAAAACCTTTATTAAAGGTAATACCTTAGTAAAGGAATAAGCTCCCTATTTTTAGATTAAACTTCTCATATGACAGAAACTTATGCTAATTAAAGGCCTAGCTAGATTCGATTAAAAAGGTTTATAATGCAAGAGTAACTTTATAAAAAGAATGGAGCGCATAAATCTTTTAAAGATTTAAAGTAACTTTAAAACATAATTAATGCACGTTAGAAGCCGCGCGCGGGAGAAATTTTGAATGCAGATTTATAAAAAGTATTAATAAAGAAAGAAAAGAGATTTGGGTGGACGATATTATTTTAAAAGAAGAACAAAACGCAGGGAGAGGCGATATCTTCTAACAGGATCTATTGTAAGTTTGGTTTCTTCTTCCCTTATCTCTTGTTATTTCATCATTAGATAGTTATCTTTTAAGTTATAGTATTCTTCTTGTTTTTTCCTTTCATTTCATGCATTTCTTCATTTATGTCAAACTGCTACATTAGAACTCTCAAGTTTTTAACAAACCCTGTGAGTTTTAGTCTATGAACTCTTCTCTATGTCTATACAAGATGCCAACACACCTCTAATATGATTGTGCACTGCATTTTCATTCATCTCACATGTTAGTATCCTCTCGCCAAGAGCTAGTTAGTGTATAGTCTGAGACCTCTATGGTCTGTTCACCTATTTCCTAAAAAACCTCCATCAAAAAATATAAAAAGTAGAGCTTGTCTTACCCTTCCTTTTCAACGTATTTCCTTTCGGTTAGTCTTGAGGTAGTTGAGGGAAATTTTTTCCCTTCTAAATATTCTTGGTCCTAGAGACACAAGAGTAGCAAATCCCCTCTACATTTTGTTGAACCTAATGTGAACTTTCTCCTTTTCATTTCTTTGTGTCAAAAATTTCTCTCAAGTCTTGGGTGTGTTATAGATTAGAGTGTTGTGAAGCTTTTATGAGCTTTATGACCCAATCTACAACCTTCACATTAATTGTTAGAAGGAATATTCGACATACAAAAATGGAATCTAGGAAGGTCACTCCTAGTCAAAATGGTCTCTCTTTTGAAGTAGTTTCAGGATTGTGTATTGGATTTTCCACCCCCTTTTGGGGAGCTATCACTCATATTCCTACCCCCACTTCTCCTTCCACTTCTTCTATGGAGGATGAAGTTTCTCTTCAAGTTCCTATGGATCAACTACTTTCCCTAGAAAAGAGGCTTGAGGATTTTGAGTAGTATTTGGAAAAAGATAGTAATCTCACCTAGGCGACTATCATTGTCAATAAATTGAGATTCATGTTGGACAAGGATCGGAGAGGTACATAACTTCTCTAAGGTATCACAAAAATTATGGATACCCACATCCCAACCTATAAATCTAACTTAGGTGTTACCCAAGATGTTGGCTTTGAGATTGTTTCCAAACAGCTAGAAGTCTCAATGCCTAAAGTGTCAGTGTTTATGGCTGAGATGGGTCCTTTTGTCAAACTACCTCTTTTCTTGAGAAGGACCACATTATCAAAGTAAACAAGGTACCTTTAGGATTCAGTTTTTCCACCCCTAATGTTTCTACTTCTATTGGTAATCTTGTAATCCCTACTAGTCCTGGTGTTGGAGGCTCTACCAATATGAGGGCTGGTGGCTTTGGTGGTGGTTCCTTTGGTCTTGTTTCATCCATTGATCCCATCTTAAATGCTTTATTGAAAAACATGGGATGAATACAAAACAAACTAGTGAACTTGGACAGTTCTTCTTCATCTCAACCTATGTTCTAGCCTTTCTTTTTCCATTGGGAACTTGTAGCGATCACTACAAGAAAATTTTATCCTAATGAAGTACCCTTCTTTTGTGTATATGTGTGCAACGTTGTGTGAGTATCAACAAATGATTGCTTAGTTTGGGTTTTTTTTCTTGTGCTCTCGTTTGGATAACTGATTAGTAGTGCCAATTTTTGGTGATTCAAGAAAGAACAAGGGCATCACAAACATGGTCTCTGTTCCCAAAGGAAAGAGTATAGGATGTTATAGAAATTTCACAAAGTTACCTGAATCCTATACTATTATTCTATAAAATTTGTTAAAGGATAAAATTATAACATTACCAAAAATACGACCTCTCTCCAAGCCATATCCACAATGGTATGACATGCAGTAGTTTTTTCAATTTCATCGAGTACACAGACATGGTACTGAGTGGTGCATCTGCCTCTGTCATGAGATTCAAGATCACATTAATGAGGGGACTATCCATCTTGATGGAAGGAAACAAAACTCTAACAAATCTATAGCCAAGCCTAATATCTAACTACATTTTTATATAGATCTATTCCTTTCTCATTTTTCTAACTTAGTTATGCAGTCTTCCACTTCTTCTAATCTTGTTCGGTCTAAGTATGTAAACATGGTCTCATTCAATCGTATGCCTCCTGTAGAAAATTTGAGTGATGTTTCTGATATAGCCTTCACCGCACATGATGTTCCTTTAAATAAGGAGTCCTCTCCATTGTATGTTCCTGCCCAGATTAATGGTAACATCGTGACTAGTGCTATCGTTGATCTGTTGAGATGAGTGAACATGATAATGGAGGATTCCTTGTTCATTAACAATCTTCATATGGATAATTACAATGAGTCGTAGGCCACTCTTCACACTTATGCTAGATTTTCCATTTCCCTTATGAGAAATATCTCTTTGTCGGTCCTAGTGGGACCTAAGGCTATGAATGTCTCATTTGTAGTGATTCTAGAGTCTAACTTGTTCAAGGCTAGGCTATCCATTCTATGGCTAGCCTGTATACATGTAGTTACATATGTGTTGATGATGTTTTCTACACAGCAACTCAGACAGAATATGAAATCCTATCTCTCTTGAAAGGTAAATCTCTATCAGCAAGCCTCAAGAGATAACCCCAAGGTCTCTAATTTCAGGTCTTGAAAATGCATAAACAACTTAGTGATAAATGTGAAAATGTTGGTAATCACAATGGGACCTTACTACAAGCAAACTATTGAATCTCAATTTATCAGATCTAGCAATATGATGATACTTCAATCCTAAATTTACCCCAATAATCAAAGAAATAAAAAAAGATGAGGGTTTCAAAGAGATTTCTAGATTAATACTACTCCTAATATTAACAATGCAAATGACAAAACACTTGAAATGGGCCAATCCCTCAAAACTGATTTCTACTTAACCCAGATGGATCTGCAATCTTGTAGAAACAGTGCAATCTTCTAAGGTGTTAGGATTTTTAGATCATGAACATTCATTCAAACAACCCTATTGCAATTGAAATGAATAAACCCTCACAATTGAACTAAGCACAATGAATAAAAAGGTCCAGGCTAACTTTGCAAAGCAACTAACAATCAGTTGGTTGTGAAAAGTATGGACCAGGGATTGCTACAACACTTCATATATCAAACCATAAACATCATTGAATCAGATCTAATTCTAAATATTAACTTTCCTCAAAGCAATTCTAAAGATAGAATAACAAGAACCATGCAAGATAAGAAAAACACAAGTATGGCACCAAATCACAATGTCATTACTTGAACCAAATTATCCACTGTAGCAACAATTCCAACTTTTTGTTACAATATTTGCTTGAGAACAACTACTTGCTAACTATTGCTCTACTTAATTCGTTCTAACTATCTCTATATTTTTCTATATCTATACCTATGTCTAGCCCTTACAAATGAGGCAAAATGCCATATTTATAGAACCCCTCAAAACATGTCAGCCTAGATAGGTTTTACATTAATAATTTAGGCACAACAAGTCGGCCAAGAGAAATTCAAAATAAAATAGAATATGCATTAAATGAATGAACTTCATCCAGGTTGACCTGGGATCTCCAATGTAGCTCAGACCAATGCATGCCAAATAATAGGGAAGCACAAATCTCGATGTAGCCCATCATTAACTACCTTCCCCTTTGTCTTTATTCCGATCCAACATTTCATGAACTTTCAAAAGCACCCTATCCAAGTTGGCCACAGGTGGTAAAGGAAAAACCTTAAGTCGACTCTCAATTGATGTAATTTCTTCCCTAGATTGTTTCACCGACTTATCCCACTCCACCTTATAAGTTAGGTATTTATCAATGACAACAATATAGGTGGCCGCATCATCCAACTAGTGCTCAGTAACAGAATCATCACTGACTAGAGCATAAACATCATGCCATCACTTTCTCAACTGTTCCAAACTCAAATATTTAGGGGCAATCTTCCTTCTCCCTGTCATAATCTCAAAGAAAGTATATATGCATAAAATTGGTCATGTTTATTCATTCCTGGCATTTAATTAAATATTTATTATTTAATTAATTTTTCTAAAGTCTTCTACAATGTAATTAAATTTAATCAATTTAATTATATTGTTCATTCATTTTCCCACTATAATCAAATAAATTTATTTGATTTGATTATTTCATATATCTACTTCATTAATTAAATAAATATATTTTATTTATTTAAATTAATTATCATCTGTTTGAATTTAATTAAATCTTTCGTTTTAATTAAATTTAAATATTTCTTTTCTTCTATTTTAAACTTTCTTCTAATTAATTAAATTAATTTCATACACATGTCATTTCTTCAAATTTAATTAAATATTTTATTTAATTAAAGATCTTCTGCTTTCTTCAAATCATAATTAGATATTTTATTTAATTATGAAATCTTCTAATTTCCTCAAAATCTTAATTAAATATTTATTTAATTAGGAAAAATCAACTTACATCCATAAATAAATAAATGAATTAGATAATTCATTATTTATCTTCTAGTATCTTTCCATTATCTTCTAAAAAAGATGATTTTTAATCATCTCATCTTATCTCTTCCATGAAAATTGAAAAATCTTGCTTTATTTGATTTCTTCTATTTCTCTCCAGTCTCATCCATCTTCGACCATTCGATCTGTTAGGAATTATCACAGCCATTGACCAACCCAGCCAATCAAAATCCTTGAAAAACTCTATAAATACATGTGCGAATCCAAGCATTTGGGACACACGAACATATACACAATTACGCTTACGCATTTGCATATTTAGCATTTCAACAATATTCATATCTTAGCCATAATCTGATCATAGCATAGCATAATCTTGCATTTTAGCATAATATGCACTTTAGTTTAAATCTCATTCTCTAGTAGTCCATTTTGTTGAGCTTGGCATCATAAAATATGAGAGAAAATCGAATCAACGAAACGCTGGAGATAGAGAGCAATAGAACGACTTCGAAGAAGCTGCCATTAACAGTTTGTTTATCTTTTTTTCTTTCAATTTCTTTGATCTATTTTTTTATTGATTGTGTTTTGAATCTTTTATAATTGAGCATATTTTCATACACACATAAAATGGCGCCCACCGTGGGGCACATGCCCTGATTTTGACATTTTTCTGTAGAACATTTTGACAGGTTTTTGCATTTTGGAGCTCGGCATTCAGAAAAATTTCGCGTTTTAGCACATCCGACACTTTTTGCACTGCATCTGGGGGATTTGATTCTTCTATTTCACAGGTTTTTTTTTTAGCGCATCTGGTGACTATTCTGGCGCTTCTGAGGGATAATTTAGCGCATCCGAGGGTCAGAATAGCACATATAGTCTCATCGCACTTCTGCATTTAATTAGAATAGTGCATTTAAGAACTGTCTTAGCGCATTTAAGGGTTAAAGTAGCACATTTAAGATAGATTTCAGAGCATTTCATCTACAGATTTACACCTGCACTTAATTAAAACAACGCATATAAGGACTGTTTTAGCGCTTTTAGATTTTTTTGGTAACACATTTACTGTCTATTTCGATGCATTTACTATCTGTTTCTGCGCATTTGAGGTCTGTTTTAGCGCATATGAGATTTGTTTCAGTGCATATACTGTGTGTTTTGGTGCATATGGGTTGTAACACAAAAATTGAATTCTGAGTCTGACGCCTTCCATAGACAGAATTTTCTCTTTTTAAAAAGAACCGATCCTAGGATAATCACATCTGGATAAAATGAATCAATCCTAGGCTAGACATGGAATTTAAAATGAAGCAATCCAGGATAGTCACCACACAAGGATCTTGCAGTTAAAATTGAACAACTTGTTTTTGTGAAGCAACATCTTCACTTTGATTAGATCATTGTGATTTGGGTTTAAAAAGAACATTTGTTTGCTTTGACTGTGCCAATAGGTCTATGCTCGCCCCTTGACTGGGTGATAAAAATACCAAACTTTCCTTTTCAATTTCATGAAACTTTACTGCTTTAATTACATCCTTTAGAGAGCCTGCCATAGTGGGAAAAACTACTCACCCTACGGGAAATGACTCAAGTGGGTTCAAGCCAAAGCCAGGCCATTCCGCCCCACTATAAAATTTAAAGAAAATCTGGGGAAACCCTATTTTTCCAGTAGTGTGCAAGATAACCATCCCCAAAGCCTTTGTTCTAAAGATTGGGAGGTCTCCTGAGGGAGTTTATTATTGCCGTACCGAACGGAAACCCTTACTACGAACCTAGTGTAGTAGCCAGCCGAAGTCAGTTTCTGAACATCCTAATAATCACAGTGCAAGGGAAGGGAAGAATCTGCCCCCAAGATACTCACCATATAACTGCCAAGGATCGTTTGCTCAGAGGATCCGGTATCCACTTCTGTCACTCAGAGTACGCGCTTGGAAAAGAAAAAAACATGGGCGCCCCTTCGGGGGTGACACGGTTGTGTGAGTCGACGCAGTTCTAAGATGTGGGTTGTTGATTACTAGGATGACCTACTTGAGTATTAAGAGTGAGTCTTCCTGAATTGTCTTTTATGTATTAAACCTGTAAAAACACTTGTTGAAAACATTTTTCATACACTTGATGTTAGTATAGGGTTTTAACAACAACTATTTTTCAGAATGTTTGTTATGTATTCCATTACATTAACTTAGATAAAAGATCATCCGAAATGGACATGAAAAACAACAACTGAAATCATTCAAACACAACAACTGTTCGTATCTTTGGTCCAGTAGAATTCTAATTTTTCTCCCATGCTTAGAGAGTGGAAATCAACAAAATTTGTCAAGAAATCAGTTTCCAATAGGATCAAGAAACCTTTAGGGTACAAGAAAACATTGCAAAGGAGAAAATTTTTGTATAAAAGTCAACACGTCTTGCTTCATTACCATGGATTTCTTCATAGATACCAAGACTTTGTTAGGGGATTCATTGATGAGTACGTTGTAGATCCTTTGGATTCTCGAGCTTATTATCAGATATTAGCTCTATCTCAATGGCATAATATTAACCAACCTATTGAGTTTGATAATATACTAGAACCTTCCATTGAATATCCGTCTCATTCGAGTCATATCCTTCAGTGATTTTGAAACCTTTCTTCGAAAACAAAGATCAAATCTTTAAGAGTGCACCTTCCAAAACAAATTTTTGATTATTGATTCAACTTCCCCCAATAGGATTTTGACATCCTTCATCATTGGAAGCCACAATCAAAAATTAGGAACATCTTTGATCATATCATCGGATTCCCATCTTATCAGATCAAGATATCATCACTATCGCACTTAGCAGAACTGTGGTCTAAGTTTAGAAGAACTTTTCAAAATCACATGCCTATCTTTACAAGGTCTCAATACAATAAGTCGAAGGACGAGATCCAACAAGAAGGTCATACCAAAACACTCAAGAAGAAGGTGAAAGCAGTAATCCCCTTTACAGTATAAGTCATAATCCACTTTTCAACAACGACATGGATAACAGAGAAGAAAATCCATTCCACAAGTACAAAGCCATAAACAATACTCCTATAAATAGTGATGATGAACACAAGGATGAAGTCCACCTTAGGGAGGCTGAGCAAGATCCTAAATTTCATAAAGCCATAGAAAAGATCTTGCAACGCGATAAAGAAAAATATTTCCTCTATCTAGCTGACCAAGGAGCTAAATTGCCACATGACTTAGATACTGAGATTTTGAAGAACAAACCTGAAGAAACACCCCTATCTGATCTTAGTGCTTTGACTCAAAAAATTAAGGCACTTCAAGGACAAGTTAAAGAATTACAAGGGGGAACCACCACAAAGAAATATACTCTTGAGGAAATTTGTCCTTATCCTTTCGATCGAAGTCTCAACATGATTCCATTTCCCAAACATTGCAAAATTCCAAGATTTGATCATTAAAATGGGAAATCAGATCCAATTGACCATGTTAGAGACTTCTGAAACATGACATTAGAGTTTGCTCATGAGGACACTTACTTGATGCGGTTGTTTCCTAGGAGTCTTGGAGCTCACTCTATGGAATGGCTATCAAAGATTACACCTCTCGTCAAGACATTTGAAGAATTAATCAATTTGTTTATATCACAATATGCTTACAACATCCAACACCAAATCACTATGATAGATCTTTGCAAAGTTGCACAAAAACTTGGTGAACATTTTATTACTTTTCTTCAGAGATGGAGAAGAATATTCGCTAGATATCCACATCTTGTTCCTAAAAAGGAAAAGAAGGTCACCTTCATTAACAGCTTGAATTCAGAAATGAGCTATCGTTTGAATTTACATTGTCCTCCCTCTTTTGAGAAATTGATTGAAGATTCTATCACCATTGAAAGTGCTCTGGTTAAAAGAGGAATAATAAAACTTGACAAGGGCAACCCTAGCTCATACAATCATCATAACAATCAGGACAAGTCTAAATTTTGGACTCGCAACAAGAACACGGTGAATGATGGTGTTGTTGATGCAAACCATGTCTCGACTAAGCCATTTTTCCTTAGTACTCCAAGAGCTCCTCGCAATAACAATGTCAATTCAATTACAAACCAAGGAAATAATCCTCATCCTCTGAGGAACAATGTGAATCAACATTCTACTCCCAATCAAGGGACTGCCAACAATCAAGGTTATCGGGGAACCAACAATAGAAACTCCTTAGGGAATACCTCGAAAAAAAATCCACAAATATTTTTATTCTTCTCTAGTAGAAGAACTTTCACTCCATTGGGTCAATCTGTGGAATTTGCATTCAAAGAGTTGATGGCTAAAAATGTCATTACATTGCCACCTCAACGAAACTATGAACCCAGTGTGAAGCCTCCATCATGGAATGAGGCATACTATTGTGATTATCATCGGTGCAAAGGTCATCGCACAAATAACTGTCAAGCCTTGAAGAATGCCATCCAAGACTTAATCGAAAATGGCACCATCACAATAGAAGGACATCAACAGTCAAATGAAGACCACCAATCATTTCGCAACCCTTTACCCAACTATCAAAAAGGTGAGTCTTCTGGAAAAAGTGTGAATCATATTGACGATTCGATAATCAATCATATCTACACCAACGATGAACAGGTCAATGTTATTAAAATCAACAAAAAGGTGGAATATAGGGAAGTCAACGCAACAACAAGGGCAAAAGCTAAAGTTGTCTTAAAAGGTGCTTCTTCAAAATCCATTGGACCTCCACCTCAACATCAATATGATCTAGTTAACCAACTTCCGAAAACTCCCGCTCAGATTTCCATCTTGGAACTCTTGAAGATTTCCCCAGCACATAAGGAAATTCTTGAAAAGGCCCTCGTTGAAACAACTGTATCCACTGATTTGGATGTGGACCAATTTCAAGCCATGGTAGGACACTTGTCTTCACCCACATGTCTCTCATTTTATGAAAAAGATGGCATTTCCATAACTCATCCCCATAATTCATCATTATACTTATAAGTCATGGTTCACAAGTTTCGTGTCAGACAAGTTCTAATAGATGGAGGTGCTGGTTTGAACATATGTACCATGAAGTTGGTTACGGCTTTAGGATTTTCTGAGGACTCCATTGATCTCAAAAGAAAGATTACTATTAAAGCCTATGATGATGAGGAAAGAGCATCCAAGGGTTTAATCATGCTACCAATCAGAGTGGGACCTGTTATCAAAAATACTTTCTGTCAAGTATTAGACCATGATCTTGCATACAACATCTTGTTGGGTCGTCCTTGGATCCACAAAATACAAGTTGTCCCATCCACCTATCATCAATGTCTTAAGTTTCCTTATGATAGACAGGAAATCATGATACTAGCTGATAATTCAAAAATTCAAACTTGTGCCCATATCAAAGCCAATCAAGATACTTTGGTTCCTAACAATCGAGAAGCTCATGCTAGTACTTCTCTCAAGATTGATGTGTGAATCAGTCAATTAACCAATAGTTTTGACAGGAAACTAAAATTCAAGGACCATGGAGTCGGGGAATACTCTCTCTTTCTGTCTAATTTACTGACATCACCTCGGTCCCAAGGACAACCTTCCCTCACACAGCATCAAATATCAGTAGCGTCTACATTAACACAACCACCAACAGATAGAGAAATTCTAAACTAGCTCTATAAAGATGAAGATGAAATAGTGCTTAATGTCATATTACCAACAGATAGATATGGACAAGGGTATACAATCATGCAAAAGATGGGATATGATGGTAATGGTCCTATCAAGAAGAGGAAAGAAGGAGTAGTTGAACCTATAAATCCTCTAGGACTTGCTGCGAAAGAGAAAACCGGATTAGGTTATGATGCTACCTCAAAAGAAAGAACATCCAAACAACTGCATGACACTGTTCTCACATTGCAAGAAGGTTCAGATTCAAGAGAAGCATGTTTGGAAACAATTCATAATTTTGTGGATAATAACTCTGACACAGACTCTACTGAATATGAATGGGACACCATCTACAATGATGAGTTCTAGAGGGATAAAGAGGTTGATGTAATACACAAGTATACCCCAACTCTAATTGAAGGTGAAGGGTTAGGGTCCCAACCACAAGAATCTAAACTACAAGGTGACTATGATTCTAGTGATACTGAGTCAGATTTAAATGAACAAGATTATCATGAGAGCAGTACCATCATTGAGCCACCTCATACCTCGAACCCTACAGTAAACTATGTTATGACCATAACCATAGCCGATTTCACGCAACCCGATGACCCGCTATCTTTGATATATCCTGATTTTATTGATTGGGATTCATCTAAACCTATTGACATACCTATGTTTCCAGGTGATGAATCTATCGTCAACTTCCTTTCTGCAGATGACATAAATGATTGTTCCACTAGCGATTTTCAGCACAAAGTCTTCAATCAGGAGAGTGTCAAGTCTCCTAGCTACAAAAATAAAAATAAAAAAGAAAGATCTAATGGTGAAAACTAGAATCTGGTAGTATAAGATCAAACAAAAGATAAAATAAAGAGCGTATCGGATGGTGAAAACCTTTTTAAGGCACCAGACAATGGGAATCTTGACACTCTCCTGGAGCACTACCATGAGCGATCGCCTATCTTGATCGAGCCTACAAATGCTATCAATCTTGAAACTTTAGACAAACCAAGGATCTTATAGTTAGCTGCATCCATGATGGAGAAAGAAGTACGAGAGTTCATAGATTTTCTAAGAGCAAATCAAGTCAATTTTCCCTGGTCTTATGCGAACATGCCAGGTCTTGATCCTGATCTTATCACGCATCACTTGTCTATCAAACCAGGGGCTAAGCCTATAAAATAAAAACTCAGAAAGATGCATCCCCATGTTGCATTATTGGTTAAGGAAGAACTGAGAAAACTCCTCGATGTGGGCTTCATAAGATCAATTGACTACGCAGAATGGATCTCTAACATTGTTCCTGTATCTAAGCTGGATAAAAGTGTCAGAGTGTGCACAAATTTTAGAGATCTTAATAAAGCAGGTCCTAAGGATGACTTCCCACTTCCGAACATTGACACTATAGTTGATCTGACAGCTAGCCATGCCATGTATTCATTAATGGATGGTTTTTCTAGCTACAACCAAATAAAGATTGCACCCGACGACTAGGAGAAAATAGCTTTCACATGTCCATGGGGAACTTACTGTTGGAACGTCATGCCTTTTGGTCTAAAGAATGCTGGGGCTACTTACCAAAGAGCCATGACTATGATATTTCATGACATGATGCACACATTTATGGAAGATTATGTAGATGACATATTGGAAAATTCACACACCAGAGAGGAACATCTGGAAGTATTGTCTAAAATATTTACAAGATTAGAGAAATTCAAAGTTTGTCTAAATCCCAAGAAATGTGTTTTTGGGGTCACATATGGAAAACTCTTAGGGTACATTGTTTCAGAAAAGGGAATTGAAGTAGATCCTGCTAAAGTTCAGGAAATCATGGAAATGCCTTCCCCAAGGAACATCAATCAATTGAGATCACTACAGGGACGACTTCAATCTATAAGAAGGTTCATTGCACAACTGGCCAACAAAAGTCTACCTTTCACACATCTACTACATAAGAATGTTCCTTTCAAATGGGATGACAAGTGTGAATTGGATTTTCAACACATCAAACAGTACTTAATGACTCCACCAGTCCTAGTACCACCAAATCTAGACAAGCCACTGATGTTGTATATCGCTGCAACAGAGACATCCTTGGGTGCATTACTAGCACAAGAAGACCACACAAGGAAAGAATGTATAATTTATTATATTAGTAGAACACTAACAAGCCATGAACTCAACTACACTTCCATCGAGAAGGCTTGTCTAGCAGTAGTCTTTGCTTCACAAATTTTTTGGCATTACATGTTAACTCATGCAATCAATCTTGTTTCAAAGATTGATCCACTAAAGTATCTGTTAAGCAAAGCATCATTGACAGGAAGGATAGAAAAATGGGTAATGATTCTGAGTGAGTTTGACATCCATTATGTTGATCACAAGGCAATCAAAGGACAAGTTATCCTTGATCAACTAGCTGAAGTACCACTGCAAGCAAACCATCCTCTGCATATTGAATTTCTAGATGCTGATGTCTTTTCTGCAGAATCCAAACAACCATGGTCCTTATATTTCGATGGCTCTTTCACTCAACATGGATCGAGGGCGGGCATACTCTTTGTCACCCCTCAAGGACACACCATTCCTCGATCATATAGGCTGATGTTTCCATGCACCAACAACATAGCCGAATATGAAGCATTAATCACTGGACTAAAAATAGCATTGGAATGGAGGATTATAGAATTACAAATGTATGGTGACTCACAGTTAGTCATTAATCAGATCAATGATGATTATCAGACCAAAGATGACAAATTGTTGCCATATAAAAAGATGGTTGATGATTTCAAGAAGTACTTTGTGGACATCAAATTCACACAAATTCCAAGGCTTGATAACAAAGCATCCGATGCCATGGCTACGATCGCATCATTGTTACAACTCATAGAAAATCAGGCTCGCTATGAATTTCTGGTGGAACAATCATTTACGCCTGCTTATGACACCCCTGAAAGCCAAATCATTTGCCACTTGGTAGGATCTGAGTCACCTTGGTATGACAAGATTTATGCCTACCTAAAAGATGACATTTTACCACCTGATTTATCCTGTAACCAAAAGCGAAATTTTATCTGCCAATCCTCTCGCTATACCCTTATCGCCGACACCCTTTATCGCTGTGGTCTTGATGGTACTTTACCTCGATGTCTTGAACGTGATGAATCTGACAAAGCTTTACAAGAAGTTCACGGTGGCATTTGTGGTACTCATTCGAGTGGATTGACCTTATCCAAAAAATTGATTAGAATGGGTTACTACTGGCCTACAATGGAGAGGGAATCATTCACTTTTGTGAAAACATGGTCAAAATGTTAGATTCATGGGAATCTCATTCATGCTCCTGCACAAGAACTTCAACCGTTCACGCTGACCTGGCCATTCTCCCAATGGGGGTTAGATCTAGTGGGTAAGATTCATCCTTCCTCATCAAACAGCCACAATTTTATCATTACAGCAGCGGAATACTTCACCAAGTGGATTGAGGCAGTACCTCTCACTAAGGTGACTGAAAAACAAATCTCAACTTTCATACTCAACTATCTCATTTGTCGGTATGGCATTCCCAACTCCATCATCATAGATAATGGAAGACCATTCAAGAATCAGGATGTTGACGAACTTTGTGAATGATTCCACATTCAACACAGGTACTCAACACCTTATTATCCACAAGGGAACAACCAAGCAGAGGCCTCAAATAAAACAATATTGAAAATATTGAAAAAGACTGTGAATGATGCAGGAAAAGATTGGCATGTTCAACTTAATCCCGCATTGTGGGCTTACAAAACTAGCATCCGAACGCCAACAGGAGCGATGCCATTTGCTCTTGTCTATGGAGCAGAAGCCATTCTACCTCTAGAAGTCGAGATTCCATCACTCAGGGTCTCACTGAAGGGTCTCATAACTGATGATGAATACAGAGTTTCTCGATTGCAAGAGCTGGAACTTCTTGATGAGAAGAGACAATGAGTAGCTAACCATCTAAAAGCCTATCAACAAATGATGTCTCGTAGCTATAATCACAGAGTCAAACCACGTACCTTTTAGGTTGGTGATCTTGTTCTAAAAGAAAACCCACACAATTAGCAAGATAGAGAAAAGAAGGGAAAGTTTGAACCTAATTGGCTGGGTCCTTATGTGGTCATAGCAGTGTACGGTTCAGGAGCATACAAGTTGTCAATGCCAGAAGGGGATCTATTTGATGAACCCATCAATAGCATGCACCTAAAGAAGTATTATGTCTGAAATAGTCATCATCATCCATAAAATGTCTTGAAGAAATCTAAAAATAAGAAAAAGTCTTGAATTTTTTTTTTTCAAAAACATCAGAAAAAGTCCTAAAAAAAATACAAAAACATCCATAAAATGTCCTGAAGAAATCCAAAACATTAGAAAAAGTCTTGAAAAAATGGTTACCTCGATGAAAACCTGGCAAACAAGCATCTCGGTAGCAACAAAAAAAAAAATGCAATAAAAATAAATAGTGAAAATCTGGCAAACAGACGCTATTTGTAGCTCTCCATTTAATAGTTCATGTTCTGCACTTGGCTTCTCAGCCTTCATTTTCATGCATCTTTCCATCATCTTAGGGCCATACTAGCATCATGCTATCTAGAGCGATAATGTCTTACCATGGCTTGATTATTGTACATATTCATTTCGGCAAATGGTGTCAATACTGGGGGCAAACGTTGACATACTGGGGGCAATCAACTTTTGGGTTTTACAAAAACAGCTAGACAATAACATCAAAATCCAATCTTATGTACAAACAATCCAAACTTATGCACACCTATCCAATCATTGATCTATATCCAAAAAATTTTCAGCTGCGTACCATATCATGACTCATATCATGATGATCTATAATCTGAATAATGTTTGGAATAACAGTATTTCATTTTGAACAATGGTTGTTTGATTTTTGATATCATCTCTCTGAAGCTCTCTCAATGATGTACTGAACTAGAGTGGTGAGGAAAGAGAATGATTTTTCTTTGTCTATTGTCTTGAGATTAACTGGCAATCTGGTGCAAATATGTCGCGAGACATGATTTCCAAAGCAATATCATTGATGACAGTTCCACATTTGCATCAGAAGGTGATTAATATTTGTCTATTGATGCAAGGAATGCTCAGGTCATCTTGGTTCAATTATACCTTGATGCTTGTGTTTACTTGCTATATCAAAAATCATGAAAGTTGTGCTCAGGTCATCATTGGTGCTAATTTACCCTCTGATGCTTGTACATACTTCCAACATTTTAAAATGCTCTATGATGATTCAAGAATGCTAACAAAAGGCTCAACAAATGGTTGGTTTCATTTAGTTGCATTTCATCTCGCTCATTGTACATATCTGCATACTGGATTTGCATCAGAGTTTTTGAAAGGTTGGCAAGAACATCAATGGCTGCCATGTCTCTTTGGACTATTTGTGGACATTCGAACATTTGTTTCATCATCACCTTTCATAATTCATATCATTAAAATTTTATCATTCATATTATTTTCATTTTCGCATCCCATTATATCATTCCATCCATCACTTATCATTTCATATATCATTTCATTTTTATCATATCATTATTTGCTCCATATCATTTCATTTTCATTCATTTCTTATCATTTCATTTATCATTACCTATCATTCCATTTATCATTATCATTTCATATCATTTCATATCATTCAAATCCTTTATCATTTCATTATCATTCATTTCATTATCATCTCACATTCATTATCATTTTATTATAATTATCATTTCACTTATCATTTATCATTGCATTTAATTATCATCTCACGTTCATTATCATTTCCTTATCATTATCATTTCATATCATACAAATCCTTTATCATTTCATTATCATTTATTACATTTATCATCTCACATTCATTATCATTTTATTATTTTTATCATTTCGTATCATTCAAATTCATTACCATTTCCTTATCATTTCGTTATTATTATCAATTCATATCATTCAAATACTTTATCATTTCATTATCATCTCACATTCATTATCATTTCATATCATTCAAAATCTTTATCCTTTCATTATTATTCATTATCAGTATTATCATTTCATATCATTCAAATTCTTTATTATTTCATTATCTCATTATTATTTATTTCACTTATCACCTATCATTTCATTATTTTCACTTATCACTTATCATTTCATTCTTATTCGTTTCATTATCATTTCATTTCATTTTATCATTGCATTTCATCATCATTTACAATACAATACATTTCATCACGTATCATTTATCATCTCATTATCATATCATTTCATTATCAATATTATCATTTCATATCATTTGTCACATTACATTCATATCATATTTTCAATTATCCTATCATTTTTTTCATATCAAGTCATATTACAAATTCATGATGCATATCATAACCACAAACATTCATTTTCCATCATATTATCATTTTCCATTTGAAAATACAAAACCAAATGTTCCATACATGCATATTCATATCATTTTCCAAAAATGACATCTTTCATAAAACATATCAAAAATCTCATAACATATTTTCATAATCATATCATAAGTCATCCACCTGCATGACATCATTAATATGCATCATTCATCATTTTTTTCATCATCATCATAAAACCATAATATCAACTCATCGTGCATATCATGTTAGTCATCAAATCATTCCAAATGCATATCAAAATACCATAACATATCGAAATAAATGTATATCACATCATAATCTCATAAATGCACATCACATCATAAAAAATCATCACCGCTGCATATCATCGCTCATCATAAATAATACAAATGTTCAATGTCCAATGAAACTAAAAAGTCCAAAGAGAGATACATGGGATATGATCAAAATCAATATACATGCTCCAAAAATAATATACATGTGTGAAATACATATAACATCAGTTGGTCGATGCCCTTGATGGAGCTAGTCCGAAAGGAGGTGGTCTGCCACTGGTACCTACATTTGGATCCCGCCGAGGCCTAGTAACCCCCATGCTCTGAGTGGTTGTCTGTGACCTGCTCCTGGTCCTATTGCGAGACCATGCGAATGGCTCCCTATGCTTAGGAGGACACAACTCCTCATATCTGACATGATAGTACTTAGCCTCCCTTGCCATCTCCATGCCCTCAGTGATAGCATCTCACAAGGATGCACTCTCTACAGTGCCCATGAGCCTCTGAGCGATGTCCTCGGCCTCCACTTCCCTTTGCCTCAATGCATCCCTCTTTGTGATCAGCTGGGCTATCTGTGGGTTTGGGGTAGGCTATGATACCTGTGCTGGTATTGGAACCTAAAATTGTGCCTATACAAGTTGTGCATGTAACTGTGCTATCACACTTTGTGCCTAACCGAGCTAACCCTGAACAACTTGCACCTGAGCCTACAGCATGTCTATCTATGCCTGCTGTGATGAGGACACCCTGACAATAGTCTATGGTCTACCGCTAGATATGGGTCTCTGTACAACCTGTGCACTGGCTAGGCTGTCCATCCTCTGCCTCACTTCCCTCTCCGCCTTCCCTCCATCATCTCCCCTGTCATCCCCACCATCTGAGATTTCATCATCTTTGTCACCCTCCTCATCACTGTCACTCTCCTCCCCCTCCTCTCCTCCACCCACCGCCTGCTCTCCACCAGCCACATCCTCTTGTCTCTCCACCTCGGCTTGTTGTACTACTGCAATCAGCCCTAGCTCATCAGGACATGTAAATTGTGGGAAGCGATGTGTATGGAAGTACTCTAAGTACTCATCTGACATCCTTGCATCTGTCACTTCTGGACTATATGCCCATACCTCAGCCTGCAAGCCCATGTACTCTATATAGGCCACCTAGTATGTAATGCATCGGCCCCATCCATGATCATCCTTGCGCCGCCCATAGTGAGCAACGCCCTGTGGCATCCCCTGCATGAATTCGTACTGTCTCTGCACTCGTAAGGCCAAAAATCTCTCAATAATATATGGCGTTTGTCCTATCAGATATCGGGGTATGCAAACATATGGCATCTCCAAATGATCTGTGTCCCAGGGCTCGCAATCTACATACGACCTCTATATCATTGCATCCACATCGTCCAATACAAGCCGCCAATACTCCAACTTTCCCAGCTTGGGCTGGAGAAGTGCACCTAAATACACACATATATATATGGCCTGCCTGGTGGCCTAGCCTTGGCACAGTCTGGCCTTGTCATTGTGATATGCTTCCATGCCCAGATCTGGAACAGCATCACACCACTGGCCAAACTCGTCAACCCTTGGTATACAACTTGATGTAGATCATGATATAGGTGGGCCAAAATGTAGCTCCCCCAGGTGTACCTCCGCGACTGCGTCACCATCCACTCCAACATCCTACCCCACCCAACCGAAAATCCCTTCGACCAATGGTCCGGTCCATGGAAGCCTCCAATGAATGCAGCCAACACAACAACTAAGGTTGGATATCTATTGAAATCCACCCATGTCACCGCAGATCCTCCTCAATGCATTTGTCCCTCCTATCTCCTTATGGTCATAAACCACAAGGGCACCTACCACAAGAATCCCTAGAATCCTGTACACATCCTCAGGTGTCACAATTATCTCACCCGTTGGCAAATGAAAGGTGTTATGATCAGAATGCCACCTCTCTACTAGTGCAGTCAACAATCCTCTGTTGACTCGAATCCCTCGCGGGATAGTCAACAAAGATCCTAGTCCGCAGGCACCTATCCACTATACCTCTGCAGGAGTCAGCTCTCCTATCCGCTCCTAACATATTGAGAACCGCTCTCTAATCTGGAGGTTGTCGAAAACCTCCTATTTTTGGTCATCACAAGGACAATTAATCAGACTCATACTACTGACTCATATCATGTGCTCTATCTATCAAGCAAACCATATCAATGACCAATATCAAACAAACCATATCAGTGACTCATATCAAGTGACCCCTATCCAATGACCCATATTAAGCGAACCATATCAGTGACCCATATCAAGTGACCCATATCAAGTGCTCTATCTAAGTGACTCATATCATTAACTAAATGCTAGATCTATCTATCTGAATATCCAAAGCAATCTACTCTATCATCATTATTATTCTATTTGTTTTTCTTTTTAGGAAAGAAAATTTATCAACAATCCAATCATTTTGTACTTCAGCCATGAATACATATACATTAAAAACCATCATTTACTATTTGGTTTTTATCATAGAAAACAAATTTATCAGAAATTTACTCTTTGTTTTTCATTCATGTGAAGCAAAGTTATCACACAATCAGTCAATCATATCAATCAAATCTTACTCTTTGTTTTTCATTTCTGAGAGACAAAGTTATCAGCTATCTACTCTTTGTTTTCTCTTCAGGGAAGCAAAGTTATCAGTTAATCATCAGATTTTCTATCGTTTCTACCAATATCAGCATGATGGCAAAATAATTTATCTATCTATTGACCAAGGAAGCAATGTACACCATCATTTTCATCACAATTGCATTATGCCAACATTTTTCCCAGATGCGCTAATCTGTGCCTCGGATGCGCTAAAACTCGAAAGAGCTACAGTTTACCTCGTAAGCGCTAAAAATCCTTATGCACGCTTGTGACACCTAAAAGTGCTAAAGTTTCTCCTATACGCGCTAAAACCTTGGATGCACTAAGATACCCCTCATATGTGCTATTTCATCATCTAAAAGCGCTAAAACATTATATGCGCTAATCTACCCTGCAGAAGCACTACTTCGTATCCTATATGCACTAATACACCCCTGTTGCAGCCAACCCCTAAATGCGCAACTCTGTACCCTAGATGCGCTAAACTTTCCTAGCCGGTTTTCAACCCTAAAAGCGCTAATCTACACTTCGTATGCGCTAGAAAAGCAAAGTTCATCCTACACCTAAAAGCACTAAAGAACACCCTAGATGCGCTAAACAAACTTTTGAAAGTGCTCAAACAGACCCGCAGATGCAATAAAATGGAATTTTTAATCCTAAATCCGCACCAAAACTTACAAAAAATCAATCAAAATCACACAATTTCCAATTAAAAAGGATGGAATCAACTCACCGGTGGTCCATATGCGGCTGGTCTCTGAAATCGGCAGGCACGCTCGAATCTGTGTGTGTGATATGGAATCAACATCTCGCTACGTCACTGTCAGAGCACGAAATTCATTGTAGTAAAAGGGTGCAAATGACTTTTACTTTTACCCTTTTTACCTTAAATGGGTCAATTAAGGTGGGTTTTCGATGAATTTTATTTTATTTTTCACCAAGGGAATCTTTTACACCAATTATCGGGAGCTAAATCACTGAATCGCCAGCAGATTGTCATCATCTAATCAAGTTTTGTTTATCATCCATGATTTACCTCTCGAGGGGGCATGATCGACATCAGCATCAAAAACATATCAGGGGCAAAAATTTTATTTTCTTTGAAGCAATGCGTTTCACACATCACTTCAAAGAGGGGCAAAATGTATTTGCATAAAATTGGTCATGTTTATTCATTCCTGACATTTAATTAAATATTTATTATTTAATTAATTTTTTCTAAAGTCTTCTACAATGCAATTAAATTTAATCAATTTAATTATATTGTTCATTCATTTTCCCACTATAATCGAATAAATTTATTTTATTTTATTATTTCATATAGCTACTTCATTAATAATATAGTTTATTTATTTAAATTAATTATCATCTGTTTGAATTTAATTAAATCTTTCGTTTTAATTAAATTTAAATATCTCTTTTCTTCTATTTTAAACTTTCTTCTAATTAATTAAATTAAATTAATTTCATAAACATGTCATTTCTTCAAATTTAATTAAATATTTTATTTAATTAAAGATCTTCTGCTTTCTTCAAATCATAATTAGATATTTTATTTAATTATGAAATCTTCTGATTTCCTCAAAATCTTAATTAAATATTTATTTAATTAGGAAAAATCAACTTACATCCATAAATAAATAAATGAATTACATAATTCATTATTTATCTTCTCAGTATCTTTCCATTATCTTCTAAAAAGGATGATTTTTAATCATCTCATCTTATCTCTTCTATGAAAATGGAAAAATCTTGCTTTATTTGATTTCTTCTATTTCTCTCCAGTCTCATCTATCTTCGACCGTTCGATTTGTCAGGAATTATCACAGCCATTGACCAACATAGCCAATCAAAATCTTCAAAAAACTCTATAAATACATGTGCAAATCCAAGCATTGGGGACACACGAACATATACGCAATTACGCTTACGCATTTGCATATTTAGAATTTCAACAATATTCATATATTAGCCATAATCTGATCATAGCATAGCATAATCTTGCATTTTAACATAATATGCACTTTAGTTTAAATCTCATTCTCTAGTAGTCCATTTTATTGAGATTGGCATCATAAAATCTGAGAGCAAAACGAATCAATGAAACGCTGGAGATAGAGAGCAATAGAATGACTTCAGAGAAGCTGCCATTAACAGTTTGTTTATCTATTTTTCTTTCAGTTTCTTCAATCTAACTTTTTATTGATTGTGTTTTGAATCTTTTATAATTGAGCATATTTTCATATACACATAAAGCAATGGATCCATTATACACAACAATTAGGGTATCATCAATCTGCCTCCTCTATTTGTAAATCTTCTCCAGAACCTTCTGCCTAATTTACAATGCTTCAAACCATTCCCAAGGTTCAGCAGCTCTGGAGGAAGGAAGAATTTTAACATTTACTAAACTTATCCCTGGTATACTCCATGATGGTTTTCATCTTCTACAGTAGAAGGTCTGTATCTTCCTTGTCTTGAGCTAATACCTCCTTCAACCAATCAATTTACCTCATAGAATCTTTCCTTGTTGATAAAATATTTTTAATAGCCTCATTTCCTTTGGTTCACACCCCTTGCAACCAATTTGCAGTGGCAAGAATAGAAGCCTTCATCTTTTCCAGCTTGGTGATAGTCTCTTGAGGTAAGGGATTCAAAGCAGAGGCGGAGGGGTTAATAGATTGCAAGGGTTTCATCAAATCCTCCAAGTATTTCCTGAGTTTCTCATTTTCCTTCTTCAGCTCCTGCTTAATTTGAATTTCCTTCCTCAATCTCCCCAAGATAACTGTGCTAGAACCCTGATAATCTTCAATATCCTATTCAATGGATGTAGGCCCCAAATTGATAGTCTGCACATTATAATCCTTTGCAGTTACCTCATCTCTATTCTTATCTGGAGCAAGATTTGTAATATGAACCACCTTATTGCTAGCCTCATCCCTTTCAATCTTGGAGATGACCCTAGCCTTCTTCTTTCCCTTGTCTTATCCAATCTTGGTCAAAAACTCATCCCAGTTAGGTGGAGTATCCTCTATAATGATTTTCTTTCTTTTTCTCTCCTTGTCCAACCACTCCAGAACAGTAGATTCCACCTGCACTTCGCTTTGTTTCTCTTTCTCTTGTTGACCCTTCGGCGCTTCCTCATTCAAACGCTGCTTCTCAGGAAATTTTTTGGCCTTACTCTCCTTTTCTTCAACATGTTCCTCCTTCTGCTCAGGTGATGGAATCCTTTCTGCTTCTTCTTCTCTTGGAGGTGATTTGATCTCCTCAGTCATAATAAGTGACTCGGCATAGGCAACCAAGGGAGACTACAATACCTTTTCTACTTCTACTTCAGCGTGGTAAAGCTCACCCTCATGAAATTCCTCTCCCTCAGTGTCTGGATGATCTCCGGCTTTCTCAAATTCACCTGGTTTTCTTTGAGCTTCATGGGAAGAAGGAACATCATCATGCTGCTCCTCATGAGAAGTGACTAGAGGAGGATCCGCTTTGGGCACACTATCCTTACAGGAAGGAGTCCTAGAAATCCTTGAATATACTTGTGTCTTTTCCCCTGAACTCTCTACATCTACCACAGGTGGAGCAACTTCCACTCCATCCTTGGAACCTGCCTTTTGGGATAATCTTACAATTCTTCTCCTCTTAGGCACAGGAACATCAACCTCGGGAATCTTCTTTTCAGTTTCTTTCTTTTCAAACTTCTTGGTCCTTGACCTTTTCTTAGCAACTGGCTTTCTTTGCTTTTCTGTTTCTTGGAATTCCTCCTCCTAAACATCTTTAATCTTGCTTTTGAAAGGGGAATCCAACTTAACTTTTCCCTTAGGATCTTGCTAATTTGATTCTTCGGAAGTGGAGTGAGGGTCCAAATCTCCCATTAGCTCATAGGTGCACTATACACCTTCATTTTCCAACTCCCATAGCTTATTCTTTAGCCACATTCTGGTGAACTTGGTGACTGGATCCATTAATTGCTTTAGTTTTGTCTTTTCCTCTAGCCAAGCCACATCACCCATCAGCCTGTCCTTTACTACCTCATAAGCATGACCTTGAATCAGATCCCCATCATCTTCAAGCTGATCAGGCACTACCTTCACATTATATAGTCAGATTGGTTCAACTGGAAGGCGAGAAAACTTCTTCTTCCTAACCTCATATTCATCGCTGTAATTGGCCTAGTAGTCCTCCAAATCAACCTTATGGCTATACTCTCGACTAGCCTTCTTTTGGGCATCACCTGTGATATCAAATCTAGACCTCTTGGAATGGAAAGATAAGCCAAGAGTACTCATCTCCTCCTCTGAAGCCTGGGCAGAAATAATGGAAGGACATGCCTATCCAGTGTCTATCCTCAAGGGGAGTCTCCACCAAAACTAGTCTTATGCTTGTCCCTTTTGACAATAGCATCAAAGTCACATATTTGTCTAGTGACTTCCAAAAGTATGATATGATCAGTGGGATACCTTGGAAGTCTATATGTAGCCCTTTGATAGCCATCAACCTGGATATATGAGAAGGTTGGGAATTGAATAAACTAAGCACCATATATCTTAATGAGTTCCTTGGCTTGGTTAGAAATCCTTGTGTACTCTATTCCCTAAAGCAATTTGGTAATATGCATGGTGAATGCATCATTCACCCTCCTGTAGTTCGAACTTCCCAAGTTTAATTGGGTGTACACCTCATAAATAATATCCTGTCCAAAGACACCCTTGGTACTCAACCCCTTGTATGGATGAAACCTTACAAGTGCATAGACTAAGTATGAGGTCATTGTGAAGGTCTTCGTTTGCAGCACATTGGACAACTGCTCATGGATCACTCTACTTATGACACCTGCCCAATGATAGTCGGTCTTTTCCTGTTCCATCCTCAAAATCACATGACACATCCAATTCTCAAACATACCAGCATTCTTCAATCCAACCACCCTACTGAGAAGAGTGATGGAATCATAATAATCCTTCTTGAACTTTGCCCTAAATAGTTGTTTAGGCAGCTTGGAATAATGAGACTTAGGCTTCTCTAGCCAAGAATTGATGAGTTGTTGAGATTTAACAGTTTGTTCTTCATAGTACTCTTGAGTTGCCTTCATGTTGAATGCCACCACATGAGATCTATCTGGCATATCAAAGGTCTGAGCTATGGAGACATGATTCAAGTTTGCCACAATCTTGCCTTAAGGACCAATAATTCTCTATGTATCACTATCATAGTGCCTGGAACACTCAATGACTAACTCATAACACTGCACTGTGGGAGGGAAACCAACCACATGTTCCAATCCTGATTCTAACATTCTCTTAGTCACCAGAGGAGGATCCTGTGTGGCCATTCTACCTTTGAACTCCTCATAGTCCCATAGTCCAACATTGGTATATGTTACTTCTGACCAGACATAAGTGATCTTACTCTCTGAGATTTTACTCTTGATGTCCATCTTAATTCTTTCTAATTCAGACACTGAAGATCCTTCCATGTCACCCTTAGCCTTCCCAACTATTACTTTGCTAGATTCAGCCTGCACTTGACAAAGAAACATTATAAAAATCACATCAACAAAGGTTAAACAATCAAAATCATCATTAAATCAGATTAAACCTCATATAGAATGATCATGTTAAACTTCACGTTTTAGGACCATCGGTGGAATCTAAGCTAGGGAGGAATTTCAGAAAATTCCAGGCCAGACGGATTCTAGTGGAATGAACAAGAAAACACCAATCAACAACTCAATCTGGTCATTATTAATCAATAAATAGCATGTGAGATTTCAAAATAGCATAAATAAATCATAAAATGCATAGCCATCCATTAACACATCATGCTATCTCATATTTCATCAAATTCTGGGAAAATCCGCCATGGACGGATTTCCGCGAAGGAAGAGATACTTGGAAAATTTTGGAAAAAATAGGGAATCAAGGATTTCGGGAAAATCCAGAGCCGATGGAAATCTGTGGATAAGGTGAAACTCCGAAAGTATGCAGATTCTGGGAAAACGAAGGAAATCGGGAAAATCCACCAGAGACGGAAAATCCCGAACTAAGGATGAAACCCGAACTTCGACACTAAATCACATTTTTTGCCCAGACTAATGGATCGATCATACATTTCGAGAATCTAGGCCCGAGACAAGTTTGATATGGGCCTCTAAAGGTTTTCTTAGAATACTAGGCCAATTCAAAATCATATTAAATATAAATGGTGATGCCCTAAATCAAACTCTACAAATCCGCCATTAATGCACAGGCAAGCTCAGGATTTAGGCATTTCAACTGCTAAGTGACTACTAGGGGAAATAATGACTCTCAAACAAGGCTCCCCATAATGCAAAGAAACAAATAAGCTCAAAAATTACTTGGGAGACCATGAATCAAACAATGTTATGCAACCCTAGCCACAAAAATGTTCAAATAATGCAGAGAATTAAACCCTGAGCAGACCGGAAATGCCAAAGCAATGCTAATCATTCATCAATCAAAAGCAGGGCAATTGAATACATATCATTTGATGCAACAGAAATCGAATGAGACAACAAATACCAATTTAATGGCACCCAGGGAAGACAACAATAGTAATGCTCAAGAAATCACCACTTAAATCGAACAATTCACCAACTCAGTGCCCTAAATCAAATTGAATTCCAAAAGAAAGCACTTCGTAGCTCAATCGATGATAAACAACAAAGCATAATGGCACAAAAGACCACAAAGATCGGTTAAATACATTGTTCAAAGCTCATACGAAAACATTAATGCCACCGACAAGACAACCAGGAAAATCTAGGAACTCGACGACAGGACAGAATTTGGAAAAATCTGGCCCACGCAGAATTTCGTGAAGAACGAAAATCTCTGAACCATAGCATTCAGTCAGAATTTGAGCAAGATTCAGGAAAATCCAGCTGGGGTGGAAGGTCTCGAACTTCAGTGAAAACCCGAACTTAGCTCAAAACTAAAGATCTTCAATGAATAACTTAGGGAAATCACTTAGGCAATCAAAATAAACATTTAAGTACGTGCCAAAGCAAGATAAAACCTCGAAGTGAAAGGGCCAAGACACCAAAAATGAAAGTGAAAGAGGGTCCTTGCTTTCAGCGGGACGTGTGTGCGAAAACTGCACAACAAATGGCAACTCTACTGGGAAATGCTCCAGAGCATTTGATGACGAACAGGAATCGAGAACCCAGAATCTCTGGTTTCAATCTCACTATCAGACAAACAAATAAAAATGCAAAGATTAAAGAATCAGAACCAAAGGGTAGACCGAACCTTCCAGAAATTGAAAATCCAAGTGTGTGCATATGAGTTCATTTCCTTCCTTGAGATACTGCAGAAACCAAGCTTAGTCAAGTCAGGCTACATAAGGATTCTAAATTCAAAAGCAACCTGGATAGGGCCTCTTTTCCAGTCAGGCATCTATAGCCCCGATGAGGTTATTGCTGTGACTCTCCTGAACATAGCTCCATTTCCAGCTAGGCATCTATAGCCCCAATAGAGATATTTAGATACTCCTGATAAGTTGAATTCATTCTTTTGATTTTCAATATTTCACTTTTCTTTCTTTTGATATTATTTTCGATGTTACTTTTCATTTCAACTTGTGAACAATGAAGTTCACATTCAGGGCTGAGAACCACAGTGGCGTTGAAGAACAAATAGGATTTTTCACCTGAAAAGACTTCACAAGGATCTTACGGAAATATCAGGATTCTTAAGATGTATGAAAGATATAAGATTTTAGAATACTTCAAATTCAAATCAGGACCAGTGACCCATCTTCTATAAATCAAACATTTAGATTGTTTGGCAATAGTAAAGACGTCAACCATCTTTTCAAGATACAGGACTAAATTCCACCAATAAAATACTTAGAACAATCCTAGATAATAATATATTTGCCATGCATGTGCAACACATCTAGGAGAAAACAAGAACACCCCCCAAAGCAAGAGCAGAGCAAAAAAACCAAAACAAAACCAAAACAAAACCTACACTAACCAAAACAAACAAAAGCAAAGTAGAAAGGGAAACCTACTCTAACCAAAGCAAAGCAAAGCAAACAAAACAGAAAGGAAACCTAATCTAACTATATACATAAAAAGAGTTGAAAACAACTTAAGACTGGAAATAATGCTTCAAATACTGCCCATTGATAGGTAGTGGGATATCCTCTCCAGTGAGAGTTTTCAAACGGAAATCATTATCTCCCAGAATTTCTGAAATCTGGTAAGGGCCAAGCCAAAGTTTATCAAATTTTCCATGTTCCCCCTTACGGTCATGGGCTTTGTCCCAGTAAAGAACCAAGTCAGAAATCCTAAAATCTTTTAACTTGGCTCTTTTATCAAACCATCTCTTGACTACCCCCTGATGTTTGGAAAATTTTTCTAGGGCTTTGTCTCTTTTTTCCTCAAGGTGTAACAATTCAACAAGTTTGGCCTCACATCTATCCCCCTCATCATAATAGTCGTTAATGAACTGTAAGGTGGGGATCTTTAACTAAATAGGAAACATAGGTTCTAACCCATAAACTAGGTGGTAAGGGGATATTCCTATGGAAGTCTTATGTCTTGTATGATCTACCCAAAGAGAAAATCTGTGTTGGGTATGCCAATCCGTCGGATTTCTTTCTAACAATTTGTGAATAACAGTCAGGAGATTTTTGTTGGAAGATTCAGCCAAACTATTACGCTGAGGGTAATAGTTGGATGCAATCTTAATGATAATCCCATGATCAAAATCCCAATTAGAAAACTTCAACGATGAAAATGCAGGACCATTATCACAAACTAAAGACATAGGACATCCAAAATGGTTAATGATACCTGATTCGATGAAATTCATTACCACCTCATAAGTGCATTGCTTGCAAGCAAGGGCCTCAGTCCATCTTGTAAAATAATCAGTGACAGTAAGGATATACCTGTGACCTGCAGAGGAAGGCGGATTGATTGGACCTATGAAGTCCATCCCCCACTATACAAAAGGTTTTACCTCAAAGACTAGTTGGAGTGGGAGTGTTGCATACTTCTCTCTGGTTCCCACAGTTTGGCACACATGACAAGTTCTGACGTGGTTGTATGTGTCCTTAAATAGTGTAGGCCAATAGTAACTAGCTCTCAGAATCTGGTTCGCTATAGAAGGTGTTGATCCATGGCCTGTACCATATCTGTTGTGAAACTCCAACATCACTCTTTCAGACTTTTCCTTTCCTAGGCACCTTAACTAAACACCCTCATGATTTTTCTTATATAGAAAAACTCCTTTCAGCATGAAACTATCACTCTTTAAGCACAATTCCCTTCTTTGCACTGCATTAAGATGATCAGGGCATCTCTGAGTCAGGAGATAATGAACGATGTCATCATACCACTCGCCAGGAGAGACATCCTCTAAATTGTAGTTCTGAGCTGTAAGATCAGGGCCTATCTCCGCCATTGTTTTTGTAAGTCCCTGCGCTCTTACCAGCTTCATGGATTGAATCTCAATGTCGTACTCTTATAACATAGTTACCCACTTGGCTCTGTGCTCTCCTAACTCATTCTGCATCAACAACTTGACTGCAGAATCAAGGACTATGGCAAAGATTTTGTTTATGAGGATATAATGCCTAATTTTTTTACAGCTCTAACTAAGGCATAGGCCTGCTTTTCCACACTTGGATATCTCAACTCCACATCCTTCAATGGTGCACTCATGAATGCTATGGGATGTTCATTTCCTTGATCCGATTTTTGAGTTAACATAGTAGCACAGGAGTGATCAGAAGCAAATGAATATATATAGAATGGTTTAGCATAATCTAGACTCACCAAAACCAGAGCTTCAACAATAGCCCTTTTATCTCTACAAATGCTTCTTTTGCTTCTACATTCCATTCAACTTTTGCCTCCTACTTTAGCATTGCATTCAGTGGCTTGACTATTTCTGTGAACCCAGTGATGAACTTCCTCACAAAGTTGATCTTACCAAAGAACGATTTGATTTCTTTTTTGCTAGCAAGTGGTGTTATCTTGAGTATGGCTTCTATTCATTTTGGATCAATTGCAATTCCTTTCTTAGAGAGAACATGCCCCAAAAAATTACCTTCTGTAACTCCAAAGATGCATTTCTTTGGATTGAGGGATATCCCAAACTCTCTACATTTCTGAAAAACTTTGCACAAATCTGAGATATGATCACCTCTCTTCTTGACAAAAACTGTTAGATCATCCATATAAATGATTATGCACTTACCAATTATGTCCTTAAAGGAAATGTCCATGGCTCTTTGGAATGTGGCTCCAACATTAATCAGGCCAAAGGGCATCCTCCTGTAAGCAAAAGTACCCCACTTGATGGTGAAAGAAGTCTTGTGTCTGTCCTCATACTACACCATGACTTGATTGTATCCTAAATAACCATCCAAGAAAGACATCATTTGAGATCCATTGATGATCTGGAGCACTTCATCCAGTGAGGGCACTAGATAATTATCCTTTTCTGATGCTCTGTTTAGGTTCCTGAAATCTACACAACTTGATTTCACCATTTTTCTTTCGTACTGGAACTAGATTTGTAACCCAAATTGAGTTTCTGACTAGAAATATGATTCTTCCAGACAATAATTTCTGCACTTCCTTCTGTATTATGGGTTCCAGTAGAGCATTGATGGGCCTTTTCCTTTGTCTAAAAGGTTTCACTCCTAGATTGAGAGGGATAGTATGGGTTATGATTGATGTATCATAAGTCTTTAAGTCTTCATAACTCGAGGCTATCACATCTGGATATCTATGTAATGCATCGATGATTCCTTTCCTTTGTTCTGGATGCACACTTTTCCAATAAAGACATTTTTGACATCATCCTGAGATCCCATATTATATTTGTCACACTGTCCACTAATGGACTCTTTCTTGGTATCCTATTCTTGATCCCTGACCTTGTCTAGATCGAAGATCCTTTCTAATTGCACTATTCCTATGGGAATTGTGTTGGTCTTCAAATTGATTACCCCTTCCAAGTCCATCTCTGCTTCTTGGAGTTTCGTTTCATCAATCATTTGAGAAGCAAAAACATCCGTACTTGTGATAAAATCTAAGATATGCTTGTCATCTTCAAATACCTGGAAGTTGGTGACATTATCAAGTATTGAAGGTACTGGGGTTAGTTCCACCGTAAACTTCTTTAATCCAGAAAGAGATAGAGGTTGCAAGGTACTGGCTGCCTGAGCAAGAGAGTCAGCTGTTTGATTCTTACATCATGGAATCAACTGAATATTAAAGGCATCAAATCCTTCAATAATATCCCATACTCTGTGTCTATAGTTGGTCATGCTTTTGTCATGACAAGAGTATTGTCTCCTAACTTGCTTGACTACTAACTCAAAATCTCCAAAAACTTGCAAGATCTTAACCTTTTTTTTCAATGCTATTAACAGTCCATGAACCAAAGCCTCATATTCTGCTACATTATTCGTACAATGAAATTGAAGTCTATGAGCAGCAAAAAATGGCTTACCTCTTGGACTGATTAGTTCAAAACCTGTCCCAGCTCCCTGCTTGGATTTGGATCCATCAAATCTTAGAGTCTAGCAACCAACAACTACTGACTTCCTTGCTTTTTCACTTGCACTATTGCTACTGGATGGTCTTTCAGAAGGAATTACTCTTTTTCCTTTGGGATCCTGTTAGACATTCTGGATATCAATTTTGACTACTGAAGTGGGGTTGATACACTTTTGTATTTGTTCCACTGTAGCCTGGCATAAGAAACAATCCAATTCTAAATGAGAGGCATTATGCACCCTGCACCAATTGGGCAAGAGTAGCTCTCCAAAGTTCATTCATCTTCCCAACTGGACCTGATCTTCAATGCACTTCCAAATGAACTCTTGAAAATTATCTAGCAAACCCAGCTGGCTATCTTCCAGATCATCATCATCTTCAACTGGTTCCACTAAGGCTTTAGTACCACTAGATTCTACTGTGAGATCAGTAGACATTGTATGTAACATGAGTACCTCCTCTACATCTGACTCCTCAAAAGGAGTTGCAAGCATATAATTTCCCATACTTACTTCTGATATCAGAATTTCATTTGAGGTATTCTGATATTCTATAATCATGTATTTCATTCTAGGTTCTCTTTCAATTCTAATCTGGTTTGGAACTCCTTTTTAGGGAAGCCACATGTGAGAGTGATCAGTTGAGACATATCCATTCAAGGCCCTGGTGAAGTCTCTTCACAGGATTAATCCATAAGCATCAGGTATGTCAGCCACCTATATATTGATAACCTGCTGAATTCTAGGATCAGAAGCAACTTGCATATGAATCATATTTAACTCTTGTACAACATTTACTTCAGCCATATCCAATTGTGTAACTTTCTTTTGTGAGTCGGCAGGAGTAATACCCATAGCTTTATAGACACTGAAGGGCATAACATTGGTTGAAGCACCAGAATCTAACAAACAATTATGCAGATTCTTACTGAATATTCAAACAGAAATCAGGAATGGAGGTGTGTTTGTCTTCCCTTGAAACAGAGTTAAGGGAGTATCCACTTGAGCAACTTGAGTCTTGTCCTTCTCTTTTCCCTTATCCCTAGGAGGCACGTGGACCTGATTATGAGTCTGATTTTTCCTTCCTAATGATTGAGAACTAGATGCTCTATTGACACTTTCACTAATTGATTTATCTTGTGACATGGAATTTGCATTATAAGCTCCTAGAACTACATTCCTAATGGTTGGAACTCTTAATAACTCAAGTGCAAATAAACTTACCTTTCATTTTCTGAGTTCTTCAGCAACATATAGAGCCAATTGTTCCTCACTCAGGTCAGTAGGGGTCTCCTTTGGGTATTCCATCACCCTATCCTTGTTTGCATAAGCACCTCTCCCTTTCAGCACATCAGCATGCCCTTGATCTTGAGATAAATATTGTCTGGACACTTGAGGCAGTGATAGATTATTGCTAGCATTAGGATCTGGAGACATGCTAAAATTGTTCGGTGGAATGCAAGTAGTGAAGGGACCTCCAGCCTGTGGACGTTTATGTGGCAATTCCCTTAGGTTATACTTCTTGACAGGTCTTTGAAAGGTTTGTACTTCTTCAACATAAGCCTCTTCTTCATCTCTGGGACCATTGTCATTTACTAGATTCTCATCAAATAACTGTGTAATTTCATCCCCATTGCATACCTGGTCTGCCTCTTCCTCCAACTGGTCAGATCCCTCTTCAGGTACATTCTCCTTACTTTGTGGAAAAGAAGTATGATTCAATACCAACACTGGTGAATCATAAGGAACATATGGTACCATTTTCTGACTACCTACATTATTCTCCACTTCATACTGGAAGATTGAGGCTGCTATTTGGAATTCTTGACAATCTAACTCAAAATGTTGACTCATTTTATGGAGCCTACACCATCCTGATAAAGCAGCCTCAGCTAGATATACACTGCTAGGAGGCTTCTCTTGATTAACTAGCTAATTGACAAACTAATTGATGGGTTGATTAACTGGTTGATCCAATGGGGTGGGGACTCCTCCATTGTTAGGCCCTATGTTCCAGGCCTTGTTTTGTCCTGGTGGTTGCCTCTTATCGAACCCTTGTCCACTGCCTTTCCCTCTGTCAAATTTTTGGCCTGAGGATTGTGCTTTATCATAGTTTTTTCTTCTGTCACCATTATACCCTCTGTCATTATTATATCCCCTGTCATTGTTGTATCCTCTTTCATTATTGTATCCTCTATCATAGTTATTTCCCCTGTCATGACGCTGCCCTCTATCAAAGTGTTGTCCTTGTAGATTTTATCTATTCTGATTGGACTGAATATTTCTCTGAGCAGCTTGCAACTGACTATTCTAGTTCCTCAAGTAATTCACCTCCATATTCAAATTCTTCACTTGTTTAGACAATCCATCGAGTCTCTCCTTTTCAGGATTACTGTATAGAGGTTGATTCACATTATTCTAGGAATACCCTACTGCTGCATTGGCATTCAGTGATTGGTTCAAAACTTTTGAATTTTGCAAGTATGGGGGATAGCTAGCCTAAGGCTGTATATGCAAAATTTGGTTCATATTTTGTTGAGGATAGCTAATTACAGGTGGAACTTGTCTCATAGGAAGTCCTGGGTGAGGGACTAGAGGCAACTGAGGTAATAGATTCATGATAGGAGTATGGTTGGCAAGAGCCTGGTTGAGAGCTGGAACTTGTCCAGGGTGAGCAACGGGTCCTAATGAGGGTAAAGGCCCAGATAGATGTTTCCTTAAATAAGTACTAACCTTCGCAGCCTCTGCATATGCATCAAGTAGATTATCGGGAGGGTTATTACTCCACTTCATAAAGGTAGCTGTCAGACTGTCAAGTCCCTCATAATAGACTTCTAAAGCAGTAGGCTCATCAACAACATAAGGGGCTTGCAGTCTGGTATAGGCACGATGAAACCTATTGTTGAAGGATGCTATAGGCTCATTTACATCTCTCTTAACATTAGTGAACTGGAGATAGAGCTCATTAGGGTTGATGGAAATCTAAAACTTCCGCAAGAATATAGTCTCTAGCTCAGTCCAATGTTGGATAGACCCAATAGGTAAATGATTGTACCAATAGAATGCATCCCCCCCAATGAATAAGGAAAGAGTCTACATACTACATCCTCATGGTTTATCCCTCTATCCTTAAGGCGAGTCTGAAAGATCCTGATGTATTCCTCAGTAGTTCTATTGGGATCATTGACATGGAATTTTGAACAAAAGTGTTCAGGTTTTTTGGGCATGACATTGTAATTAGCGAAGCTCAATGGAGATGGGTTATTAACTAGGAAAGCCATTGGTGGAGGTGGGGGTGGTAATGGTTGCTTTATGACTGGCTGAGGTTGTGGAATGGGAATGCCCTCAGACTCGGATTCAGATGAACCTGATGAAGATGGAAATGATGGAGATGGCTAGCCAAATGATGACTCTCCCCTTTTGTTGGTCCTTCTTGACCCAGTAGGGTCTAGTAATTCTTGAAATTCTTCCTCTTCTGGAGTAGATCTGGTTCTTCTTATGAATCTTTCAAGAGAGATGGCATTCAAAAACTGATCCAACTTGCTTATTCAGGCCCTCTTTCTAGCGCCAATCTATTGATGATGTTTTCTGCATAACAACAACTCAAACATAATATGAAATCCTATCTCTCTTGAAAGGTAAATCTCTATCAGCAAGCCTCAAGAGATAACCCCAAGGTCTCTAATGTCAAGTCTTGACAATGCATAAACAACTCAGTGAAAAATGTGAAAATGTTGGTAATCACAATGGGACCTTACTACAAGCAAAATACTGAATCTCAATTTATCAGATCTAGCAATATGATGATACTTCAATCCTAAATTTACCCCAATAATCAAAGAAATAAAAAAAGATGAGGGTTTCAAAGAGATTTCTAGATTAATACTACTCCTAAGATTAATAATGCAAATGAAAAAACACCTGAAATGGACCATCCCTCAAAAATGATTTCTACTTAACCCAGATGGATCTGCAATCTTGTAGAAATAGTGCACTCTTCTAAGGTGTTAGGATTTTCAGATCATGAACATTCATTCAAACAACCCTATTTCAATTTAAATGAATAAACCCTCATAATTGAACTAAGCACAATGAATAAAAAGGTTCAGGCTAACTTTTCAAAGCAACTAACAATTAGTTGGTTGTGAAAAGTATGGACCAAGGATTGCTACAACACTTCAAATATCAAACCATAAACATCATTGAATCAGATCTAATTCTAAATATTAACTTTCCTCAAAGAAATTCTAAAGATAGAATAACAAGAACCATGCAAGATAAGAATAACACAAGTATGGCACCAAATCACAATGTCATTACTTGCACAAAATTATCCACTGTAGGAACAATTCCAACTTTTTGTTACAATATTTGCTTGAGAACAACTACTTGCTAACTCTTGCTCTACTTAATTTGTTCTAACTATCTCTATATTTGTCTATATCTATACTTATGTCTAGCCCTTACAAATGAGGCAAAATTCCATATTTATAGAACCTCTCAAAACATGTCAACCTAGATAGGTTTTACAATAATAATTTAGGCACAACAAGTCGGCCAAGAGAAATTAAAAATAAAATAAAATATGCATTAAATGTATGAACTTTATCTAGGTCAGCTTGGGATCTCCAATGCAACTCAGACCAATGCATGCCAAAATAATAGGGAATCACAAATCTCGATGTAGCCCATCATTAACTACCTTCCCCTTTGTCTTTATTCCGATCCAGCATTTCATGAACTTTCAAAAGCACCCTATCCAAGTTAGCCATAGGTGGTAAAGGAAAAACCTTAAGTTGACTCTCAATTGATGTAATTTCTTCCCTAGATTGTTTCACCAACTTATCCCACTCCACCTTATAAGTTAGGTATTTATCAATGACAACAATATAAGTGGCCGCATCATCCAACTGGTACTTAGTAATAGAATCATCACTGACTGGAGCATAAAAATAATGCCACCACTTTCTCAATTGTTCCAAACTCAAATATTTAGGGGAAATCTTCCTTCTCCTTGTCATAATCTCAAAAAAAGCAATGGATCCATTATACACACCAATTAGGGTATCATCAATCTGCCTCCTCTATTTGTAAATCTTCTTCAGAACCTTCTGCCTAATTTTCAATGCTTCAAACCATTCCCAAGGTTCGGTAGCTCTGGAGGAAGCAATAATTTTATCATTTACTAACTTATCCCTAGTATACTCCATGATGGTTTTCATCTTCTGCATTAGAATATTTGTATCCTCCTTGTCTTGAGCTAATAACTCCTTCAACCAATCTTTCCCTGTTGATAAAATATCTTTAATAGCCTCATTTCCTTTGGTTCGCACCCCTTATAGCCAATTTGCACTGGAAAGAATAGAAGCCTTCATCTTTTCCAACTCGGTGATAGTCTCTTGAGGTAAGGGATTCACAACAGAGGTGGAGGGGTTAATAGATTGCAAGGGTTTCATTAGATCCTCCAAGCATTTCTTGAGTTTCTCATTTTCCTTCTTCAGCTCTTGCTTAGTTTGAATTTCCTTCCTCAATCTCCCCAGGATAACTATGCTAGAACCCTGATAATCTTCAATATCTTGCTCAACGGATGTAGGCCCTAAATTGAAAGTATGCACATTATAATCCTTTGCAGTTTACTCATCTCTATTCTTATCTGGAGTAGGAGTTGCAATATGAACCACCTTATTGCTGGCCTCATCCCTTTCAATCTTGGAGATGACCCTAGCCTTCTTTCCCTTGTCCTTTCCAATCTTGGTCAGCAACTCATCCCAGTTAGGTGGAGTATCCTCTATAACGATTTGCTTTCTTTTTATCTCCTTTTCCAACCAATCTAGAACAGTAGATTCCACCTGCACTTCGTTTTGTTTCTCTTTCTCTCGTTGAACCTTAGGCGCTTCCTCATTCAAACCTTGCTTCTCAGGAACTTCAGCCTTACTCTCCTTTTGTTCAACATGTTCCTCCTTCTGCTCAGGCAATGGAATATTTTCTACTTCTTCTTCTCTTGGAGGTGATTTGATCTCCTCAGTCATAATAGGTGACTCGGCATAGGCAACCAAGGGAGACTGCATTACCTTTTCTACTTCTGCTTTAGCATGGTAAAGCTCACCCTCATGAAATTCCTCTCCCTCAGTTTCTGGATGATCTTCGGCTTTCTTAGATTCACCTGGTTTGCTTTGAGCTTCATGGGAAGAAGGAACATCATCATGTTGCTCCTCATGAGAAGTGACTGGAGGAGGATCCGCTTTGGGAACACTATCCTTAGGGGAAGGAGTCCTAGACATCCTTGTATATACTTATGTCTTTTCCCCTGAACTCTCTACATCTACCACAGGTGGAGCAACTTCCACTCCATCCTTGGAACCTGCCTTTTGGGATAATCTTACAATTCTTCTCCTCTTAGGCATAGGAACATCAACCTCAGGAATCTTCTTTTCAGTTTCTTTCTTTTCAAACTTCTTGGTCCTTGACCTTTTCTTACCAACTGGCTTTCTCTACTTTTCTGTTTCTTGGACTTCCTCCTCCTGAACATCTTTAATCTTGATTTTGAAAGGGGAATCCAGCTTAACTTTTCCCTTAGGATCTTGCTAAGTTGATTCTTCGGAAGTGGAGTGAGGGTCCAAATCTCCCATTAGCTCATAGGTGCACTGTACACCTTCATTTTCCAACTCCCACAGCTTATTCTTTAGCCACATTCTGGTGAACTTGGTGATTGGATCCATTAACTGCTTTAGTTCTTTCTTTTCCTCCTCTAGCCAATCCACATCACCAATCGGCTTGTACTTTACTGCCCCATAAGCATGACCTTGAATCAGATCCCCATCATCTTCAAGTTGATCAAGCACTACCTTCACATTATATAGTCGGACTGATTCAACTGGAAGGTGAGAAAACTTCTTCTTCCTAACCTCATATTCATCGTTGCAATTGGCCTAGTAGTCCTCCAAATCAACCTTATGGCTATACTCTCTACTAGCCTTCTTTTGGGCTTCACCTGTGATATCAAATCTAGACCTCTTAGAATGGAAAGATAAGCCAAGAGTACTCATCTCCTCCTCTGAAGCTTGGGCAGAAATAATGGAAGGACATGCCTCTCTAGTGTTTATCCTCAAGGCGAAGTCTCCACCAAAACCAGTCTTATGCTTGTCCCTTTTGACAATAGCATAAAAGTCAAATATCTGTCTAGTGACTTCCAGAAGTATGATATGATCAGTGGGATACCTTGGAAGTCTATATGGAGCCTTTTGACAGCCATCAACCCGGATATATGAGAAGGTTGGGAATTGAATAAACCAAGCACCATATCTCTTAATGAGTTCCTTGGCTTGGTCAAAAATCCTTTTGTGCTCTGCTCCCTGAAGAAATCTAGTAATATGCATGGTGAATGCATCATTCACCCTCCTGTAGTTCGAACTTCCCAAGTTTAATTGGGTACACCTCAAAATATCCTCTTGTCCAAAGACACCCTTGGTACTCAACCCCTTGTATGGATGAAACCTTACAAGTGCATAGACTAAGTATGAGGTCATTGTGAAGGTCTTCGTTTGCAGCACATTGGACAACTGCTCATGGATCACTCTACTTATGACACCTGCCCAATGATAGTCGGTCTTTTCCTGTTCCATCCTCACAATCACATGACACATCCAATTCTCAAACATACCAAAGATTCTTCAATCCAACCACCCTACTGAGAAGAGTGATGGAATCATAATAATCCTTCTTGAACTTTGCCCTAAATAGTTGTTTAGGCAGCTTGGAATAATGAGACTTAGGCTTCTCTAGCCAGGAATTGATGAGTTGTTGAGATTTAACAGTTTGTTCTTCATAGTACTCTTGAGTTGCCTTCATGTTGAATGCCACCACATGAGATCTATCTGGCATATCAAAGGTCTGAGCTATGGAGACATGATTCAAGTTTGCCACAATCTTGCCTTAAGGACCAATAATTCTCTATGTATCACTATCATAGTGCCTGGCACACTCAATGACTAACTCATAACACTGCACTGTGGGAGGGAAACCAGCCACATGTTTCAATCCTGATTCTAACAGTCCCTTAGCCACCAGACGAAGATCCTGTGTGGCCATTCTACCTTTGAATTCCTCATAGTCCCATAGTCCAACATTGGTATCTATAACTCCTGACCAGACAGAAGTGATCTTACTCTCTGGGATTTTACTCTTGATGTCCATCTAAATTCTTTCTGCTTCAGACACTGAAGATCCTTCCATGTCACCCTTAGCCTTCCCAGCTGTTACTTTGCTAGATTCAGCCTGCACTTGACAAAGGAAAGATTATAAAAAACACATCAACAAAGGTTAACCAATCAAAATCATCATTAAATCATATTAAGCCTCATACAGAATGATCATGTTAAAATTTGGATTTTAGGACCATCCGCGGAATTCAAGCCAGGGAGGAATTTCGAAAAAATTTAGGCTAGATGGATTCCAGTGGAAAGAAGAAGAAAACACTAATCAACAACTAAATCCAATCATTATTAATCAATAAATAGCATGTGAGATTTCAAAATAGCATAAATAAATCATAAAATGCATTGCAATCCATTAACACATCATGCTATCTCATATTTCTTCATATTTCATGAAATTCTAGGAAAATCTGCCAATGACGGATTTCTGCAAAGGAAGAGATACTTGGAAAATTTATGAAAAAACAGGGAATCAAGGATTTTGGGAAAATCCGGAGCTGATAGAAATCCATGGATAAGGTGAAACTCTGAAAGTATGCAGATTCTGGGAAAATGAAGGAAATCAGGAAAATCCGCCAGAGACGAAAAATCCCGAACGTAGGACGAAACCCGAACTTCAACACTAAATCACATTTTTTGCCCAGACTAATGGATCGATCATAAATTTCAAGAATCTAGGCTTGAGACAAGTTTGATATGGGCCTGTAAAGGTTTTCTTAGAATTCTAGGCCAATTTGAAAGCATATTAAAGATAAATGGTGATGCCCTAAATCAAACTCTACAAATCTGCCATTAACGCACAGGCAAGCTCAGGATTCAGGCATTTCAACTGCTAAGTGACTACTAGGGGAAATCACAACTCTCAAACAAGGTTCACCATAATGCAAAGAAATAAAAGAGCTTAGAAATTACTTGGGAGACCATGAATCAAACAATGTTATGCAACCCTAGCCACGAAAATTTTCAAATAATGCAAAAAATTAAACCCCGAGCAAACTGAAAATGCTAAAGCAATGCTAATCATTCATCAATCAAAAGTAGGGAAATTGAATACATACCATTTGAAGCAGAAAAAATTGAATGGGACAGCGAATACCAATTTAATGGCACCCAGGGAAGACAACAATAGCAATGCTCAAGAAATCACCACTTAAATAGAACAATTCACCAACTCAACGCCCTAAATCAAATTGAATACCAAAAAAAAGCACTCCGCAACTCAATCGGTGATAAACAACAAAGCATAATGGCACAAAAGACCACAAAGATCGGTTAAATACATCGTTCAAAGCTTGTATGAAAACATTAATGCCGCCGACAAGACAATTAGGAAAATCTGGGAACTCGACGACAGGACAGAATTTGGAAAAATCTGGCCCATGCAAAATTTCGCGAAGAATGAAAATCTCTAAACCATAGCATTTAGTCAGAATCTGAGCAGGATCTGGGAAAATCCAGCTAGGGTGGAAAGTCCCGAACTTCAGTGAAAACCCGAACTTAGCTCAAAACTAAAGAACTTCAATGAATAAGTTAGGGAAATCACTTAGGCAATCAAAATAAATATTTAAGCACATGCCAAAGCAAGATAAAACCTCAAAGTGAAAAGGCCAAGACACCAAAAACCAAAGCGAAAGAGGGTCCCTACTTTTAGCGGGGCGTGTGTGCGAAAATTGCACAACAATATGTTGTCCACAAATGTTTGAAATTCATCCATGAGGGTGCAGTGCATGTCATTCATGATACTGGGTATAAACCACTAGTATCATGTGGGGCCCTTTTTTTGGATCACTTTTTACCCACCCTAGTTGGACCCCTCCCTCCTAGGGGAGATCTTTTGTATCAATCTTATGTAGGTATAAGACTGAGGGCTCGAAGCTAGTTTACCTGTGTCTCCTTATGATGCCTTTGTGAAGGCTTCTATGTGTGCTTAAGAACAAGCTATCTCCTATGCCCTATCAAAAGGGAAGGAGAAGCTTTCTCTCACTTTGGAGCATTCCCCTTCTTCAACTTCTACTCCATCTACTTCTTCCCATCCTTTGGTGGCATCCTCAATTCCTACTTATGTGCCTCGCATAGGAAAGTCAAAGGTTCCTATTGGGTGGAAGATGAAGCATCAGTATTTCTAGTTGCCTCACTACTGAATTTGACACCATTTTCTGATGAACTTTTGTCGGTTGTTGGACAAATCTTTGTCGGACAAGCGATGAAATGAAGAAAATATTTTCATCATTGTTTTTTCATCGAAAGGTCGATAACGAATTAAACATCGAAATAACGGCACAGATTTGTCGATCCTCGGCATCCTAAAATGACTTGGACTTTCGTCGAAATATCAACGAAAACTTTGTGTATCCACCATCGAATTACACCAGAATTTCACCACCATTTCGACGAAATGGGCAAGGAGTAGCGTTGAAACAACACTAGAAGGTCATCGCCATTTCGACGAAATGGGAAAGGAGTAGCATCAAAACAACACCAAAATTTCATCGAAAGTGCAACGAAATGGGCAAGTAGTAGCATCGAAACAACACCAAACGTTCGTTGAAATTGCGATGAAATGGGCAATGAGTAGCATCAAAACAACACCAAAAGATTGTCGAAAGTACGATGAAATGGGCAAGTAGTAGCATCAAAACAACACCAAAATTTCATCGAAATTGCAATGAAATGGGAAAGGAGTTATGACGAAACCTTTGTCGCAGCTATAGCAACTTCGTCAAACCTTTTCGGCGATTCGTCAATGGGTTTCGTCGAAAGTGCGATGAAACAATGCAATTTTTTTTTAAAAAAATATTCGTTGAAATGTACCATCGCGAAGACTAATGACTGATCATACATATAGACTGCATATTGGTTTGATACTTCAAACAATGTATTTCTTATATTGAAAATTGCATTACCTTATTGAGCTTCTCTTTGTTTCAAGAATAGTTTAATATTCTCTACTTAACAGGGACAACCATGTGGGACAGTGGAAGCCATTGGCCCTCCCCCTCACATCACCTCTCAATTCTATACCTAAATCAATATAACATTAACTGTCTATTCATCCATTAATAATATATAAATATCTAGTCATTAACATATGTTGTCTATTAATTAATATATCTTACATTCATTCATTAATATAATATTCTATTCTTTCAGTTTTTACATATTATCAAAAATATGGTTGTCATGATATGATTACAATCACTTTTTTTTTGTTTCTTTTTTAAAGATACATAAAGCTGAAGTGGAGTATCATTTTCTAAATCAATATATGTCCCCCCTTTAGTTGTTTTTCCCTTTGCTCATGATCTTAATGTACGCCTAGTCGTCTGCTCATGACGTGGACGCCGCTGCAAGGGAGGGTCTGCTGCAATAAGAAAGAAATATTAAGTTGATATGTTTTATTATTATTGTTACAAGTATTTCATTAATTAAAAGAACATTAGAGTGGTTCTCTTTACCTGATGGGTTCACATCATGTTCCTAAACTTTTGTTATAGACTCATGCTCAACATGCTGAACACCCTCTAAATCCTGATCTGCAGTTGAAACATGAAAGGTTGCATTAGTTAATACACAAATTGAAATTAAATATGTTTAAGAGAACATGAGGGTGGTCCTCTTTACCTGATGGGGCCACATCATGTTCCTAATCTTCTCTAGCCTGATCATGCTCAACACGTTGATCATGCTCTACATGCTCTAAAGTTGAAACATGAAAGGTTACATTAATTAATACACCAATTGCAATTAAATATGTTTAGAAGAACTTTAGAGTGGTCCTCTTTACCTGATGGGGCCACATCATATTCCTGATCATGCTCTACATGCTCTAAAGTACCGGGACGCACACCATGAACTTCATCTGCACATTGTGCTCCACCCTCACCAGACTGCATTCCAATGTCATGTGCAGTATTATCATTACTTGAATGTTTAAAACAGATAGGCATGTAATTACTTTATGGTGGAAATTAATATTGAATAGATTTCACAAGTATTTAATTTTAAATAAACTTTATTGAGTTTATTTACCTACGTGTTAGATGCAATGGAAGATTGTGTTTGCCCAGTCAAGACTCTTAGGCATTCAGCCACGGCTCCATAGCCTTGCTGGAAGGAAATATTTAGGTCCTCTTCTGTGGGAACTCTGTTGAATTCAGAGCCCTACATTTTTGCATAAGATCATGAATTTTGCTTCTATGGTGTGATAAAACCAAAATTGTTTTCAATTTATTATAATTTGGATGCAATATTTCATTTATTGATACTTACAATTCGTGCAGCTAATTTCATATACCCACCAAAGCCAAGTTTGTGTTGCTCATGCTTTTCTAGTCTTTTCTTTGTTGCCTTCAATGTGTCGGGCAACCTATGAAAATTGTGAAATATGTTAGATTATGTAAAAAGAAAGAGTAATCAATATATAATTACATTGTTGATAGTATCACACTTAGCAGCATTAATCGTTTGGGGAAAAAATCAGCAAACCAAAAGTTCAGGATTTTTTGAAAAAAATTGGGAAAAGATCGGGAAAAAATCCGATTTACAAAAAAACACAAAAATTTAAAGAAAATCAGTAAGAAACTACTTTTTAAAAAAAAATTAATGGCATTTCCATAGCATACAGACATTGAGAGCAAATAAAATACAGAGTTCAATCCATGAATTATAGAAAATAGATTTTTGTTGGTTATATTCATATCGCTGATTACTTGCACAAAACATACTACAATTGCATAAATATTAGACGGTGATAGTTTTTTATGCTACCACATTTTTCATACATGTCTACCAAAGCATTTTATCAAACAGTTCACTGCCTTGCTGCTATGGCTAAAAGCCTAAAACAGGTGCTTTTGAACAAGTTATGGATGCTTGGAAAAAATCTATCAAAGCATAATAGTATAATAAAGATAGACAGGCAGTGAACTATTTCTTTAAAAACGCCTCAAAGAAATGTGGTCTCATGGTGATGGAAATCACAGCTAACCATTAGTAATTTTCTTTGTCATGGCATTTGTTATGGCATTCCATCACCATGAGACCACATTTTTTTGAAGCATTTTTCAAATAGTTCACTACCTTTCTATGCTACCACATTGTTCATACACATGTTCACCAAAGCATTTTATCAAATAGTTAAATGCCTTCATGCTATGGCTAAAAAGGAAACCTAAACAGTAAGCTTCGAACAAGCTATATTGGAAAAAAATCTACCAAAGAGCATTAGTGTAGTAATAACATAGACAAGTCGCTGGACTATGTTTGAAAGGGTCAGCCTAAAAGAAATGCATCCGACGGGTGATGGAATGCCATGACAATCCATATGAATTTTCTTATCATGGAATTCATCATGGCATTCCATCGCCATGAGACTACATTTCTTTGAGACATTTTTTTCAAGCTGTTCACTGCTTTGTCTATGCTAATGCATTTTTCATACATGTCTACCAAAGCATTTTATCAAACAGTTCATTGCCTTGCTGCTATGGCTAAAATCCTAAAACAGGTGCTTTCAAACAAGCTATGGATGCTTGGAAAAAATCTATCAAAGCATAATAGTAAGCAACAATCCATGGTCTCATGGTTTTTTTTGTGCGAAAATCAACTTGATTTTATTCACGTTTTTTTGCAGATTTTAAACATGTTTTTTTGGCAATTTTGCAGTTTGAAATGGAAAAAAATCATTGACCAAAAAGTCAACAATTTTTTCAAAATATCGGGGAAAAAATCGTCCAACCTGCAGATTTTTAAAAAATCGCGAGTTATTGAGATTTTTTACAAATTTATGCTTCTATGGTATCACATACCTTCCTTGGCCTAGTGGTGTCTTTCCTTTTTCCTTTTCAGCGTTCTCCTTTCCATCGGACACTAGGTCCTTCCACTCCCTCTCTAGAATCATGGGGGGATGGGCATAATTTTTGTTCTTCTCTAAATGTGACCTATATTGGTCCCTTGCATAATTTAGATAGGTACCAGCTTTCTTAAGGACCTTGGTTCGATTGAATGTTTTATCACTGAGTAGCACAACTAAACGGTTAATGAGCTCATCTTTTAAATCTTGATTTTGGGCATTCCACCGTGTATGTATGGTGGGCCCAAAGAGATCCAATGTAATATCACTTAGATGTTTATAAAAAATATCATTTCTTGCAAAATGATCATGGGATCAATAGTCTAAAAAGAGCGATCAATAAGTAAATTTCAATTGGGTTATATATAATAATAATTAAAAAATTTTAAAGTACCTAGGACCTCTATCTTTATGGGAATGAAATCCTAGGTCACCACAAGTGTGACAGGAAATGTTCCCGTACTAGTAATACGGGAAGATCTAGGAAATGTTGCTAAAACATCACCAGTACTAGTGGCCTCTGCATCCCCAAGTACATTTCTTGACGAATATTATGGTATGTGTTCGCTTCTAGAGGGTGCATTAACGGATGCCTGCATGGTATGTGTTGCCAAAATTTCAGATGACAATATAGGAACAGATGATGGAGTCAGATGATGTGATGTATGCGTAGGAAGATCAGGATGGACACTTGAACCAACCCTTACTCCTCGGGTAGCACTTGCAATACCCTGATCATGGCTAGGAGCATCATGAGGAGGCAAATAACCCTGTTAAAACAACTCATAATTTAGTTCATGACATAAAAGAGTACAAAATATAAAACCATGAATGAACTTATGTTATAATTAAAGACCTCATGACAGCTTACTTGCAAGTTTTGTAATCTCTCAATCAATATTTTAACCCTCTCTTTTATCTCGTATGTTTGAGGCACTATGAACATCAACTTAACCATTTCTTCATTGCATTTTTTTTAGATATTCTTTATCGTATCGAGAGGGTTTGCTGAATAAGCGATGTCATCATCACAAAATACTGAGTGCACCTCACTATGGATGCTCTCCCTAACGCTGGTGCCTTTCCCATCACGATCGCATCAAAGAAATATTAAAACACATCGTAAACTAACCCAAAAACTTATGAAAAAAATATAATAATAAAACATTTTGCTCATATCTAATTTGTACAATTACAATGAGTGTAAACTGTCAGTAGAAGCACCTCGAAGATACATTGCGACTGGTTTCCAGGCCGCAGCCTTCAGAGATCACGTCCCCCAAGGACAAAATGTAAAATATAAAAACATTATCTAAATGAAACCAATAGACTTACTTAAAAAATATGGGAATAAAACGGTATATTGGGAAGTCATTAATTAAAAGCAAATGGCACATGTACCACCCCCACAGTAACTATGTTTGTAACTAAGTGATCTCCAGTGCCTTATCAGCAAACTCTTTCTCCTACAGCTTATTGATTTTATCACATTACTACAAATACACGGTTTCCTCAAGACACCTCAATATGCAATTTGGTTGCTTATTTGTTGACCCTGGTCATGTACAATTTATAAACCTTGCAATATTCCCTAATCCTTTTGGCCTTCTGTCAATGTACATACCCACTCCTTTATTTTGATCCTTATCTTTTAGTTGTATATAATTTGCTGATAGTGCATACCTACACAAACTCCATGTATATTGAACTAGTTGCATCCAATCTTTGTAACTGTAATAGGGTCCAACATACTCCATCAATTCAGTAACTTTTTTGTAACAAACCTTTATGCCGTCCATACAAAATAGGCCCAAACCATGTAATGACAATGGTGTTATGCGATATATCCTCCCGTTGACACAAAAATCAGTGTTTATTGGAGGAAGTTCCTTGGGTACCCATTGTTTTCGTAGATGTTTGTACCTCAAGGGCACCTCGACGTCGCCTATGCTCTCATCATCATAAGAACATGACCCCCCTTCAGCAAGAAAAAATTCCGTGCACTTACATAATTTTTTTCTAATCTTTTGAACTCTAGTTGATCTCCCTCTTTTAAACATACTACATGCCTCGCTTTCTTCTTCTCTTCCCTCTCAATTTCCTGCTCATAAAGACAGATCTAGCAATACCCATTTGGTGGTACCTCGCGACTCACAAGTATGTTAGATGAAGTTCTTTCATGGTGATGTGATCCCAAGTGAAATTATGATTAATCTATCATTTCATCGCTAGAATTTCACAAAGTTATAAGGTAATCGTAAGTCTGATAGATTGCAAGCTATTGTTACTACCATCCAAATGTGTCCATCACAAATCAAATCTACTTAACGCTTTAACTCCAAAACTTTTGTAACAAGTGTTAAATGTGACTATGGGTCCACCGCTACACAACCAAGGCCCTCCCAAATGTATTCTAATTGTAAATCGCTGACTTTTTCTCTTCATTCAAATAAATAAACTTGAAAGGAAACACCACCAAGTGGTTTATTGGACACCTACATGACTAAAATAGCAGCAAATTTACATTTAATTTCCATATGTCTAAGTGGTTAATGGGGAGGGAGTGTGTACTAGGCCTGGTTATGTCATCATAAGTTTATGCTTTGGCAATAATTTTTTTTAAGTCATCTTAAATCTTCCTATGTCTTATTGCTAGGATACTTTTGGTATTTTTTAAGGTAGGATGATTGATGAA
>VDFB02033873.1:0-59634 GCA_007258455.2 Sequoia sempervirens | reverse complement strand
TTATGCTCAAGGTAGCATGCCATTTGATTAAAGATATGATGATTCTCCTTTAAGACCTCTTCAATGTACCCATTGCACACTTAAGGAGACAAAGATAAATATAGGGAAGAAAATATAGAGAGAGAGGGAGATAATGACAAACATACAAATAGAAAGGGAGACAAAGAGATAGAGAGAGGTAGAGAGATAAAGATATAAGGATGAATAGATAGAGATATAGGGAAGGTGATTGATATATCTCTCCCTGTCACTCTCTATATCTCTATATCTCCCATTGTCTATGTCACTCGCCTCTTCCCCCCTCTATCTATTGAGCTATCTCTCCCTCTGCCCCCTTTCTCTCTCATTCACTCCATCTCTTCCTCCATTTCTCCTACTCTATTTATCTTTTTATCTCCCTCTTACTCCTCTCTCTATCTCTTTCTATCTATATCCCTTTCTCTCCCTCCCCCTCTCTATCTCTCACCATCTCTGCCTCCCTATCCCCCTATCCACTCTCTATCTCCACCTCTCTTCCTTTCTCTTCCCATATATCTCCATCTCTCTTTCTCTTCCCATATATCTCTATCTCTCTCTCTTTCTCTCCCCATCTATCTCTATCTCCCCATATATTTACTAAGAAGCCATGCAAGCATACAATAGTATATGTTGTTAAAACTATAATAGTGTTTTATTAAACTATAAGTAACACTTATCTTTCTAATGTCAAGCCTTCTTATAAAAATAGTGTTTTATTAAACTATAAGTAGATTATTATCACCACTCTTCATTCAACATGAATGCCAGATGTAGCAATTGTTTTGTTGCTTTTGTCAAGCTTCATTAACCAAGATGTTTACTGGGTTGAATAAAGTTGTGTTATGACCCTTCATCTCTTTAAAATAATTAGACAATATTAGCGAGATTAGGAAGGGGAGAAAACTAAACTCCTTCAAAATAGGGGTAGTTGTGGGTTTGTCGGTTTTCTTTGTATACTATATACTTGGTTCCTTTAGGATAAATAAGTAACTTTAGATCATTTTCTTAGTTGTGTATCCTAACTAATATAGAGTAAGCTTTTTCATTTTAATTGACTACTACATAATAGTTTATTTGTTGAAAGAATTGTTTCCATTCTTTGTTGTTTTTACATTGGAATACAAACCATATTTAATTTCATGCCAATATACTTCTTTGATAAATATATTTGTTTGAAATAAGTGCTTCATAACCCATCTAATCAAATGATCATAATTAACCTATCAAAAAGGGAATAGGAATTTTCTAAAGAAAAGAACACTTGACCCAATCATAAGTGTATGGCCTTCAAAGAAAGGAGTGATCCACCATAGCAATAACAACTACCTAATTTAGACCTGGGTATGTGCAGAATCATGATGGGCCAAAAAGTGGCAACATGAAAAAAGTAGTGTTTTGATCTCACCAAAAAATGCAAAAATCCTGAGTTGACTTTTTTTTTGGGTTGGTTGTTAATACACTGCTCCATAGCAATGCCCAAGCCAAAGTACTACAAATAGGATATCCAATTCGTGTCTAAAATCTAATTTGAAAAACATTTTAAAATGTAATATTTTGGTGCTATAAATCGGATATCCGATTTTTGCACACATATACCCAAGAGTAATTAGGAGGTGGAGGGTGGGAAAGAGAGAGAGAGAGAGAGAGAGAGAGAGAGAGAGAGAGAGAGAGAGAGGAGAGATGGGAGGGATGGAGGAAAGGGAGAGAGAGAGAGAGAAGGAAAGGAGAGAGAGATATATAGAGAAAGAATTTAGGAGGAGGAAGGAGGAAGAGGGGAAGAAGGAGAGGTAGAGAGAGAGAATTAGAGGGGAATGGGAGGGCGAGTGTTGAGGTAGAGGATAGGAAGGATTAAGGGTTTATGGCTGAGGAGGCAGGAGGTAGGGAGGGAGAGACTTGAGAGAGATAGAGAGGAGGAGCGAGAGATACGGAAGGAGGGTTAAGGGTAGAGGGTAGATGGTTTAAGGGTTTAGGCCTAGGTTATGAGAGAGAGGAGGAGTGAGTGAGGAGAGAGAGACCTAAGAGAGGGAGAGGGCATAGGATATTGAAGATACTTGAGAGAGAGAGGGAGAGGGAGGGAGTGGGAGAAAGATAGAGGGAGGGAGGGTTAAGGGTACAGGGTAGATGGTTTAAGGGTTTAGGGTTAAGGGTGGAGGGGAGAGAGATAGAGGGAGTGAGTGAGTGAGAGAAAGACCCAAGAGAGGGAGAACGGGTGGGAGGGAGAGAATTGAGATAGAGTGAGTGAGTGAGTGAGTGAGAGAGACCTTAGAGAGGGAGTGGTAGAGAGAGGTAGAGAGAAAGAGAGATTAATTAGGAGGGGTAAGGGAGAGGGGAAGAGTGTTGAGGGTAGAGGATAGAAGGTTTAAGGGTTTAGGGTTTAAGGGTTTATGGTTGAGGGTTTAGGGATGAGGGGTAAGAGGGAGATACTTGGGAGAGAGAGAGAGAGGAAGGGAGGGGGAAAGAGATAAAGGAAGGGAGGGTTAAGGGTAGAGGTAGAGGGTTTATGCTAAGGGTTAAGGGTTTACGTTTCGGTTAAGGGTTAAGGAGAGAGATAGAGGGAGGAGGAGTATATGACCCAAGAGAGGGAGAAGGGGTAGGAGGGAGAGACTTGAGATAGAGCGATGAGTGATTGAGGAGAGAGAGACTCCCAGAGAGGAAGTGGTGCTAGGAGGGAGAGACTTGGAGAGAGGAGAGAGAGATAAAGGAAGGGAGGGGCAGGAGGCTTTAAGGGTTTAGGTTTAGGTTTAGGTTTAAGGTAGAGGGAAGAGAGATAGAGGGGAGGGGAGTGAGGAGTAGAGAGAGAGGAACAAATACTTATTGATAACCATAAATATTTGATATCTCTACCTTTTATATTCAACACATATGGACTAATAGTTGAACACAAAATCTATTTGTTGTTATAAAAACAACACATAATAATTTAAAATACAACTTATACTAAACAAAAATGGACCAATAGTTGAACACTAAAACTTTTTGAAAATCCTTCACATTTAATGGGAAAATACATGTTATTTATTGTGCTCACCTTTTATATTTGTCATAGGAAAAACTATTAATATAAAATTATCCAATGCTTGTACATAGACAAGGACAAGGACAAATTCCCTAGAAGAGTGTCTTTCAAGTTTGAAAAAGTGTAGATGAAAAACTCAAACTTCGAAATGGTTGTCACTAACTCTTGGCTCACCCAAACAGTTGATCATTGCACTAAGATGTGCATATTCAATCAAAAGTTAAAATTCATAAAACTCAGACTAAAAGATTGGAATATCCAAGTCTTTAGAAACCTTTTCAAAGAAAGGATCTCCTTGAAAGTAGAATGGCTAAGATCCAAAAAGACCTCTCAAATGATTTTTCTTACATCCTAATAGAAGAAGAGAGGAATCTCATAATTCAATTGGATAGTGTCTATAGTTTTAAATAAATCTATTGGAGACAAAAATCAAGGATTAAATGACTTAAATAAGGTGTGAAACCAAGTTTTTTCATTTAACATGCAAAATTAGAAGGCAAAGAAACATAATATGAAGATTGAAGATGGTTATGGATAAACTTATGATAATCCTGACACCATCAAGGCTTCCTTGATTTCCTCTTGGGAAAACATGCTCGTGGAGGAAAATGAAGGAAAAAAAGAGAAGAAAAGCAGGCTTTCTTCCTGTATCATATCCCAATTACCTTGGATGATGATTCTAAATTCTAATTTAAAGTAGCTAAAGATGTCATTAAGGAAGAAGGTAGCTAACAATATCATCATGGAAGAAAATATTTTACATCATTGTCATGAGTTTACAAGCATGCTTGGTGGAGATTATTGTAAGTATCGTCTATTAGAAACATCACATATTGCATATATGCTTGCCTACACCTCACTTGGAGAGATTGAGTTTGGGTGGAATATGTGAATAAATATAGATTGCTATAGGAAGGATATAAATTGTATTGAAATATTGGATATATTCTCATCAATCTAGTCGAAAAATTTATGTCACCTATAATTTTGTGCCAACTGAAAGGTCATTTTTTTATCTAACAATTATACTTGAACATAATTGAAAATTTAACAATGTTTGCAAGAATTTTAGATTAAACACTTGGATTCTTAAATATTGACACATCTTAACTTTATGTCTCTCTCTTCCCCATATTCTCTCTCCCTCCTCTACCTATCTCTCTCCCTTTCTTCCTCCCTCTCTCTATCTCTTCCCATCTGAGCTCTCTCCCTATACCCCTATCTATCTTCATATGTCAACCTCTTTGTCCCTTTCTCTTCCCATATATCTCTATATCTATGTCTTTTTCTTCCCATTTATCTCTCCCCCCTCTCTCTCTCCCCTTATTTCTATCTCCCTCTCCATTTCTATTTGTCTTTCTCTACTTATCTCTCTCTCTCTCTCTATTTCTCTATCGATTTTTCTCCCTCTTCCTCTCTCATTCTATATTCATCTCTACCTCTATCAATTTGTCTCACTCTTCCTCTCTCGCTCTATATTCATCTCTACCTCTATATTCCTCCCTCCCCCTCCATCTGTAGAAATGTCTCCCTCTCTCTACCCATCCATCTCACTTCCTATCTCTAGAAATTTCTCCCTCTCTCTATCTTACTCACTCCATCTCTTCTACTCTATATCTTTATCTTTATTTCTCGCTCGATCTCCCTCTCACTCATCTCTCTATCTCTTTCTATCCATATACTACTCAATCTCCCTCTCTCATCTATCTATCTCTTTCTATCCATATACTTCTATATGTATATCTCCCTATGCATCTATCTCCCTATCTCTTTTCCTATCTCTATCTATCTCTCTATATTAGCCTCCCCCTCTCGCTCTCCCTCTCTCCCCCTCTCTACATATATCTCCCTCTTCCCCATCTTCTATCTATCCCTCCTTACATATCTCTCCCTTTCTCCTCCCCTCCCCATCTCCCCCATCTCTCCCTCTCTTGCTCCCTCCTATACCCCTATCTATCTCATATCTCAAACCTATTTGTCCCTTTTATCTTCCCATATATCTCTATATCTTCGCTTCTCTTCCCATTTATCTATCTCTCCTCTCTTTCTCTCTCTATCTCCCTATTTCTATCTCCTCTCCATCTCTATTTGTCTTTTCTCTACTTATCTCTCTCTCTCTCACCCTCATATCTCTATCTTTCCATCTCTCTCTCTCTCTCTCTCTATATATTATATATATATATATATATATATATATATATATATCCCCCCTCTATCTCCCTATCTCTCTATATATTTATTTCTCCCTCTATCTCTCTCTATATCTCTATCTATTTTGATCCCTTTTCCTCTCTCATTCTATATTCATCTCTACCTCTATCTATAGGGAGAGATACAAAGGTGAAGCATTGGAACTTCCCAAAGATCCACCAATCTCAACACTACTCCCAACTATTTTGAGCATTTAAGTACATATTTTATGCTAGATTAGGAAGCATGTGTCAAAGCTCATATTTATTGATGCAAAATAGGTCCAAAGTCACAAATTTGACGTAGAGTTAGTTACAGTTTTGTACAAAATTTCAAGTGCCAGATAAAGCAAAGATATTCCAATTTTTTATATCATGTCATCAAATTTGTCACTTCATCAAGATTTGTATCTTCATCAACATTAACAAAAGCAAAGGTATGTACTTGAATCCCTTGCATTTAAATTTTTCTATATATATAAATATTTTAATATTTTCCCTCAAATCCATAGTATATATATTAGTGTGTATTTATTTATTGCAATAAAGAATTAACCTAAGTAACACATTAAGAATTCTAAGGATTTGTGCTTGGAAAAAATGCATAACAATTTTTTTTGTTGGATGTTGTGTTGTATAGTTTAGAAAAGCTCAAAATATGACTAGGATTTTAAGGCCATATAAAATCCTAATCAAACCCTAACCCTAACCTTAAAGTTATCATATAATCTAATTATCTCTCTTATCTAAATTTGGGTTGAATTATTTTTCCTTTATTTTTAATTGCACATATTTTTTGTTTATTAGATCTTATTTTATGAATATATGCAAAATATAATTTTACTTCTACATTCACTCTATGCCTATTTTTTTCATGATATTTTAACATTCATTTTCTGGAATATTAGATCAACCTCACACATAAATATGAAACCTCAAAATTTTAAAACAATATTCAAGTTTTCCCACTTCAATTTATCATTTATGTTATTTGAATTAACATATTTTAAATCATACTCTTAATTCATCTAAAAAAGAAAAAAAAATTGATATATCATTTTTTATTAAATACATTTTAACTTATTTTCTTGGATTGTATAAATATTTTTCTTTATCTACATTTGAACTGTTTACTTACAATATATAGTATAAATATGTGGTAAGATTGTGTATTATCATCACGATTGACTGCACCCTCTCCCCTAATAAATGTTTTTATTTTGCACCCCACACGGCTACTGGGCTCTCTCCCCTAATAAGTGTTTTTATTTTGTAGAGGGACAAGTTCACATGGTTGGAGATCAATCATCGTGTGATCTCAGCTGTTCCCCGCCATCCCGTGATGACCCCACCAGTTGATCGCGATATCACAGGTGAGTGCCACGTGTACTGGGCCCTCTCCCCTAATAAATGTTTTTATTTTGTAGAGGGACAAGTTTTCATGGCCGTAGATCAATTGTCGTGTGATCTCATTCATTCCCCGCCATCCCGCGATGACCCCACCAGTTGATCGCGATATCACAGGCAAGCGAAGTGTCTCATCCGGTGAAGCCGAAGGAATGATAAACACTTTAATGGGTCTTTAATACATTATGCCGTAGGTTACTAAAGCAGTTATAAGATGCACGTGTTTTAAATCAATGGAGATGTTATAATCCCGATAGAAAGGTGCTCAATGGTTAATAACAAGGCTAGCGACTGTGTTAAACGAATAGGATTGTCGATGGTTGAGATCCATGGTTTCCCGCCATCACGTGATCAAAAGTTGCGAGTTCTTTATTGATTGTGATATCATAGGAGGGCGCCACGTGTCTCATCTGGTGAAGCCGAAGGAATGATAAATACTTTGATGCATCTTTAATACATTATGCCATGGGTTATACTTATTAATGTCTTAATATTAGTTTATAAATTGAACATTAATTATAAATATTTTAAAATCAATTAAGTATTTCAATCTAAAATTTTAATATTTGACATTACAAATAAAATTAAACTAAATTCTAATTTTTAAAATCCATAAATATTTATTATCTATTTAGTTTTACTAATTATCTAATACAATTAAATTAAATTAAATTAAATATTCATTTATATTAATTAAACAATTATTAATTAGAATTTTAGAATAAATTAAGAAATAAGATCTATATAAAATCAACTTTTCTATTTTTTTTCTTTTTGTCCAAATCATTTCATTTTCTAAAATTATACTAAATTCTAGATATTATAATTAAACACAAAACTTTATTCTATTCTAATCCTAACCCTAGTTAAACCCTAACCCTATTTGGACTCTAACCCTTACCCTAATTGAACACTAAATCTAATTGTAATTGACCACTAAGCATAATTGAATTCTACCCCTAGCCCTAACCATAACTCTAACTAAACCCTAAACCTAACTCTAATCAAACCCTAACCCAAACCTACTTGATTCATAACCCCAACCCTAACCAAACCCTAATTGAACTTTAAAACTAGCCTTAATTAAGTATTAAACCTAATTGAACATTTATTGAACAATAGTCCTAACTGTACCATAACCCTAACTTTGAACTACAGTTGAACTCTAATCCTAACCCTAACACTAATTATTATCCTAATTGAACCTTAATCCCAACCCTAACCTTAACCTTGACCCTATTTGAACTCTTATTGAATTCATAACCTTAATTAAAACCCAACCTCATCCTCAATCCTAACTGTTGATGGTGCCAAGTTGACCCACAACATGTAGGTAAGATAAAAGTGGAATATCTCACCTCTCCTGAAAAAGACAATCAACAATCAAATTGATCACCTCCCAAGGTCTTTGATGTTGGTTCACAATGTTGCTACTTCACAAAGTGGTCAATATGGCTGTAATGTTCAAGGGGCCTGCTGGTATTGAGCTTCTAGATTGTTATAAGATCAAACATATATTTAAACCTACTTTAACCGATGGTTTTAAAGAAATAGAAAAAGATAGATTAAAGCTTTTAAACCAAAGATAATGTTGATTCATCCAACTAATCAGACTTGTTACCTTCCAAGGAATTCCTAAACTAAAACTGCAGAATAAAATTAACTTGTAATTCATACACAGTTTCATTCATTCACAGTGCAAACTTTAACAGTAGATTGCAAATCATCATTTAAATAAAACATAAAATAAAATTTCATTCCTTGAAAGCTTTTCAAATCAAATGATTAACCCAAGATAAATACCATACTGGAGCACAATATGAAGTAGATTTAAATATGGTTGCTTCTACTATTGATGAAATAGATAAACAACATTTACAAATCTAGCAAGATCACCAGTGTACAAAAAACCCATGTCTTCGAATTATCTCCATCTATACTAAGAAAATCTTGAGGATACCTCACCTCCTCCTATTGAACTTGACTCCTCCTCTACTTCTTCTCACGAGTTTGTCTACCTTCTACCCCTAACTTGCTAATTCTTAACCAAAAAGGAGAAGATCAAAAAAAAATTCTATCTATCTCTATCTCTATGTCTCTATATCGTCCTATGTATATCTCTATATCTCTTACAAAGAGGCAAAAGTGCCATATATACAAAACCACCAAAAAGGCATCAGCCCCTATTTTAGGATTTACAAAAATCAGTCGGTTCTAGAACACGTCAGTAATGGAGTTTTGAAGAAAGTCAAGGATGCATTAAATTCATATACTCTACTCATGTCTATAAAAGATCACTCCCAAGCATGGTTTCTAGATCTTCTACAACCATCATCATCAACTCGCAGCCCTCGAGTCCGCCATTAAGACTCCACGCATTCCATCTTTGACCTCGAAAACTGCTCCCACAGAGCTACTTTGAATGTTCCAGGGGTATCTCCATTCATGTCCACCTACTCTTGCCAGTGAACATTGTTGGAAAATGTGTCTCGTAAAACCTCTAAAAAAGAAAAGTCAGTGTGACATTCTTTCTATCTGGTCGACTAGTAGCTGTGTAACCTTGTGGAATGCTCAGGTCGCTAAGACCTTGTTACTATCTTACCGACTGGAGTTATCACTAAGACTTTTCTGTCATTGTGAGTTTTCCTACCTCTCTTCACCCGAGGAGATCTCTTGGCGACGAGTGGAGTCGGGGAGAAATGTGAATTTTCAGAATGACTCATCTCGGCAGTGTATGTCTCGCTGACGGTTATTCATAAGGATGTCTTCGGTGAGACTCCTGGTGATAGGTAGCATCGGGGAGAGGTGTGATCTTCAGAGACTCTTAGCGACTGAGGATCTCTCGCCGATGGTAGGACATTTTGGTGTGACCTGAAAGCTTGTTGGAAGTCATAGCGATAGTTGAAGTCAGTTGAAGTCTTGCCGACGGGTCTGCTGTGGTATTCAGTGAGAGGTCTCGCCAATCTTGCTGATAGCGATTGTCTAGGCGATGGTCTTGGATAAGTCATGCCGACAGTGTTAGTGGAGCATTGTAGCATCGGGGAGACACGGCTAGTGTCTCACTGACATGCGATTCTATTTGAACAACTTTCCTCTCAGCCTGGAACCTTCGTGGGTTGATTTCCTTGAGAAACAACATTAGATGATCTCGACATGCTTTAAGCCTACAAAAAAAAGCCTTCATTAGTCCTCTAAAGCATAGAAACATCATCATTCATCCTCCCTTTCATATACCTTTCATTCAATTATATTCAGCAAAAAGAAACTCAACTCTAGCAGAGGCAAAACCAAATCCGAACCGGGAACATACTTACCTTTAATACTGGCGGGGGTAGAGCCAAAATGAAATCGGAACCAAGACCGGAGTCAGAACGAGAAAAAAACATGGAAATAACCAACATTTCCAAGTTAAGCCCACATTCTGGCTCTACGTCCACAAAAAGAAAAGAAACCAGGGAACACAGCAGGGCGAAGGTGGAGTTGGAACCAGATGAGGAAACTGAAGTTGGAAACAACTTCATATCCCAAAATCCTTCCCAAACCTAGCCCTGCAAAAGAGACCAAACACAAGGAACAAACACGGAAACAAACGCAAACGAGATCGGAGCAAAAATTGATCTCGAGCGAACCACAATGGGGGTGGAAGCAGAATAAAAACCCGACCTTGAACTTTCTCCAAATTCCAAGTTTGGTTTCCATCCTGACTCTGCCTTTGACAACATAGAGAAAAGTCGAAAAAGGACAAAAAGGGAAAAAGGAATGGAAGAAAACATCCCACGACCAAACGAGCGGAACAAAAGGAAAAACAGACGAGTTTGGCGGAACCAGGACCGGAACGGAACCAAACCTGGAACTTTTCTCAGAGTTTGGTTTCGGTCCATGTCCCGCATCCGCCAGAACAAAATAGAAAATGCCTAAGGTAGAAAACAAAAGGCCAAAGGAAATAGAACAAAAAAGGGGGGACCTATTTTAAACAAGTTTAAAATAGGGTGGTTATGCAAGGCATAACACTAACCCAAATTGAACATTAATTGAACCCTAAACCTAACCCTAAGTGAACACTAATCCTAATTGAACTCTAACTTTTTAGTTGAAAATATTAAAGTGCCTTAGATTTTCCCATTCATTGTCATTTATCATTCAATTCCTAATAGAACTCCAAAAATTTATACTTTTATAATGTTTTAATGCACACCTAATAGTAAGGGTTTACAATTTAAGGGTTAATGGGTTTAAGGGTTTAGAGTTTAAGGGTTAATGGTTTAAGGTTTAGGGTTAAGGGTAGAGGGGAGAGAGAGAGAGAGTGAGTGAGAGAGAGAGGGAGAGGCGGTAGGAGGGTGAGACTTGAGAGAGAGAGGGAAAGAGGGAGGTGGGAAGATATGGGGTAGAGGGTTCATAGGGTAGAGGGTTTAAGGGTTTAGTTTAAGGGTGGAGGGGAGAGAGATAGAGGGAGTGAGTGAGTGAGAGAAATACCTAAGAGAGGGAGAAGGGGTAGGAGGAAGACTTGAGATAGAGTGAATAGTGAGAGAGAGAGACCTCAGAGAGGGAGTGTGCTAGGGAGAGACTTGAGAGAGAGAGAGATAAAGGAAGGGAGGGTTAAGGGTAGAGGGTAGAGGTTTAAGGGTTTAGGGTTAAGGGGAGAGATAGAGGGAGTGAGAGTGAGTGAGATAGAGACCTAAGAGAGGGAGAGGGGGTAGGATATTGAAGATACTTGAGAGAGAGAGAGGGAGGGAGTGGGAGAGAGATAGAGGGAGGAGGGGTTAAGGGTAGAGGGTAGATGGTTTAAGGGTTTAAGGTTAAGGGTGGAGGGGATAGAGATAGAGAGAGTGAGTGAGTGAGAGAAAGACCTAAGAGGGGGAGAAGGGGTAGGAGGAAGAGACTTGAAAGAGAGACCTGAGAGAGGGAGAGGGGGTAGGAGGGAGAGACTTGAGAGAGAGAGAGGGTAGAGGCCGGTTTAAGGGTTAAGGGTTAATGGTTTAGGGTTATGGGTTATGGGTAGTGATGGAACTTCAAAGTTTTGTTCTCTATGTTCTATTTTATCCTGCCTTGTGTCTCTTGTCATCTATGGTGTTTGGGAAAAGCCTAAGGTTGGTGTTTTACCTTCATCTTCATGTAAAACCCTAGTGTTCATCTTACACCTTGGATGGGATCTATTTGGCCGTTACTTTTTGGGAAGGCTTTAAAATGAATTAAGCCCCATCGCTTTGTCTAGGTTGGGCCCCCTTTTGTTTTATTGTTTTATTTCCTTCGCCTAACTTTATTTTTCCTAAGTCTTTTGTTGGTCTCGTGTTCCCTCATTAAAACAACTTATGTCATTGTTTGTCATTGACCTAGTGATGTCCCCTTATTCCTTTAGGGGAGAGGGCCCAGTAGTCGTGCAAGCTAACTTTCTCAGCATGTAGCAATTGACTAGAATATCGTAGAACCTTCATTTTTTTTTTAAATGTAGACTAGTCTCTTATTTATCTATAACTAAGGTTTGGAGGCACAACTCATCATGTAACTCACCACATTGGCAAATCTTTTGAGAAGTGTCTAAAATTTGAATTTTTAAAGGTTCGACCAAAACTTAATCATGGAACCCCCAATAGTTGAACCAAAAAAATATCATTTGTTGCTTGTAGAATATGATATTTTTATTTAAATTAAAATTAATATACAACCTAAGTGGACCAAATACTTATTGATAACCATAAATCTTTGATATCTCTACCTTTTATATTCAACACATATGGACTAATAGTTGAACACAAAAAATCTATTTGTTGTTATAAAAACAACACATAATTATTTAAAATACAACTTATATTGAACAAAAATGGACCAATAGTTGAACACTAAAACTTTTTGAAAATCCTTCACATTTAATGGGAAAATACATGTTATTTATTGTGCTCACCTTTTATATTTGTGATAGGACAAACTATTAATATAAAATTATCCAATGCTTGTACATTGCTACCCCAATTGTTGTACACATAAGAACAATATTTTTTCACTATGATAACAATACTTGTTTCAATGAGTGTCTTATTTTATTAAATGAGCATTTTATTTTTTAAATGATATACTTATAGTGGAGAGTTGTGTTATTTTATTTGAAACAAAAAAATACTTATTTCACTTCTTCATGAACTTATTTATGTTTTTTTCATATAACATTTAGAGGTTCTCATGTGTTCAAGTATGGGTCCATTTTTTATCAACATTTGGTTTTTTCTTTATTTACATTTGGACTATTTATTTACAATATATATTATAAATATGTGGTAAGACTAGGTATTATCATCACAATTGAGTGTGCCCTCTCCCCTAATAAATGTTTTTATTTTGCACCCCACACAACTATTGGGCCCTCTCCCCTAATAAATGTTTTTATTTTGCAGAGGGACAAGTTCGCATGGCCATAGATCAATCGTCGTGTGATCTTAGTCATTCCCCACCATCTTGCGATGACCCCACTAATTGATCGTGATATCACAGGCGAGCACCACATGTCTCATTCGGTGAAGTCGAAGGAATAGTAAATACTTTGATGCATCTTTAATACATTATGCCGCGGGTTACTAAAGCAGCTATAAGATGCACATGTTTTAAATCAACGGAGATGTTATAATCTTGGTAGAAAGGTGCTCGATGGTTAATAACAAGGTTGGCGACTGTGTTGAACGAACAGGATTGCCGATGGTTGAGATCCATGGTTGCCCACCATCGTGTGATCAAAAGTTGTGAGTTCTTTATTGATTGCGATATCACAGGTGGGTGCCACATGGATCTCCTTGGCAACGAGTAGTATGGTAAAAAATTGATATTTTTATTTTATTTTATTTATTAAATACTTACTAGCATATATATTATTTATTAATAATATATATAAAATATGTTAAGAGATATCCTTTTGATGCGTCTATTGTACTATTATAAAATAGGTGCCTTGACAAAGATATCTCTTGGCGTATTTTGTATATATTAATAAATAATATATATATGCTAGTAGCATTTGCAACACAACATGAAAGACAAGATTAGAATTACTTTTAGTTATAGAATTATAATCCTAACCCTTCTAATTTTTAGAATCCATAAATATTTATTATCTATTTAGTTTTACTAATTATCTAATACAATACAATTAAATTAAATTAAATATTCATTTTAAATTAATTAAACAATTATTAATTAGAATTTTAGAATAAATTAACAAATAAGATCTATATAAAATCAACTTTTCTATTTTTTTTGTCCAAATCATTTCATTTTCAAAATTATACTAAATTCTAGATATCATAATTAAACACAAAACTTTATTCTATTCTAATCCTAACCCTAGTTAAGCCCTAATCCTATTTGGACTCTAACCCTTACCCTAATTGAACACTAAATCTAATTGTAATTGACCACTAAGCATAATTAAATTCTACCCCTAACCCTAACCCTAACTCTAACTAAACCCTAAACCTAACTCTAATCAAACCCTAACCCAAACCCTAATTGAACTTTAAAACTAACCTTAATTAAGTATTAACCCTAATTGAACATTTATTGAACAGTAGTCCTAATTGTACCATAACCCTAACTTTGAACTACAATTGAACTCTAATCCTAACCCTAACACTAATTCTTATCCTAATTGAACCTTAACCCCAACCCTAACCTTATCCTTGACCCTATTTGAACTCTTATTGAATTCATAACCTTAATTAAACCCCAACCTCATCCTCAATCCTAACCCAAATTGAACATTAATTGAACCCTAAACCTAACCCTAAGTGAACACTAATCCTAATTGAACTCTAACTTTTTAGTTGAAAATATTAAAGTGCCTTAGATTTTCCCATTCATCGTCATTTATCATTCAATTCCTAATAGAACTCCAAAAATTTATACTTTTATAATGTTTTAATACACACCTAATATTAAGGGTTTAGAGTTTAAGGGTTAAGGGTTTAGGGTTAAGGGGAGAGAGATAGAGGGAGTGAGTGAGTGACCCATTTACCATTAGCATAAATGACCCAAGAATTTAATAGAATGGACTACTCATATAATACCTTGCATTATGGAGCTCAATTCTCTGATATATTACTACTTATCAAATCCTTTGTAAATAATTGTAAACTTATGACCCCATTTAAGCATTTAATTGATTTTCTTGAATCAAAGCAAAAACATACACACACAATTGAACAAATTCTCAAAAGAAGAATGACATCATTAAAATTTCATTCAAAATTCACTCAAATCCACATAAGGAGAGAAAATATATTAGAATTATACGTTTATTCATGCTTATAACTCATATATGCATACAATTTAAGATAATTTGCATATATTCATCCAAAACTCAAAACAGGCTATCTATTTTATTTCGTCTGCTTGGGGTTTTAACAGCTAATGGCACCACAAATATCACTTCCTCATCAGAGGACAGATATCTTTCTACCCATATTTTCAACTCAAAACCTAGCTAGAGCTTTCATCAATTCTCTTCCTACATATGAGCCTTGAATTCCCTTTTATATGACAAGGGAGCAACAAGCTTCGGGCTCAAATGTAATTTCACCAAAAAAAATTATTTGAACAAAATCTCCATTGCATTTGACTTTCATTTCAAAACTTCCCACACATTGAATTTGCAAAACATAGTGCATGAAGAACTGGGGAAAGCTAAAAGAAAAGGGAACACAAATTGTCATCAAAATCCCCTTTGTCGCTATCCACGCAAAAAACAAGGCAACCAAATTGCCACGAAGGCACCACAACAACTTCTTATTTACCCGCCACCCTTCCCTTACCAACACTCAGACCCGAGTATACACACTCGCTTCTATTTGTTGCCCAATACGGTAGACCCTCAGCCTCCTCTTCTTTCTTGTCCTTGCCCAATATGATTCTAGTATGTCAACTTGGGGTTTTCACAGCCAATGGCACCACAGATATCACTTCCTCATCAGAGGGTAGACCTTGATTGAAGCAAGCTAAATACCAATAGTAGTCAGAGTCAGTCTTGGTTACATCATCAGAAGTGTTGCTCGTAAGGTCAATGGACGAGTGTTGGCATCCAGAGGAGCCATTCCCATATGTTATTTTCCTACTGAAACTAGTAATAGAGCACACCGACTGCTTGCCTTTGTCATCTACCAGTTGAGCAGCAATGTCCTGGAATTGCAACCTTCTACTACATCTAGTGGGCACAAGCCTAGCCTTGTCAACCAAAGCACCTTCCTGAATAGCAGGACCAAGCTTTTGTGAGCTCAAACGAACAGACCTCCTTACTGACTTAATCGTTTTCTCTTATCAGAAAAGCACTCAAACTTGATTAGACTCGGCCCACAAAGTGCTCTAACTGCTACAAGAATGACACTATTATCAGTTAATTCCTCTTGTATTTATTGTGCGAGGTAATGGCAACCTTCATCAATGCTTAGTAAAAGTGCATGTGCAAACATGGCAATTTGGCGACGTATGTACTATCACCATTTAACTAGAGCTACATGAGAATCCACAAATCACCTTTCATGATTTCCAACAACATCTTCACACAAATTGAGATCTACATGACTACACAAGCAAGGAATAATTTATTAATGCTTCACTAGTTGTATGATAAAATGACCACCATGTGTCATTTTCCAACTTTGAATATTGCTCACTGATCTCCTAAAGAGTTGGCAGATCAAATAGGCTAACTCGGTTTGACATCCAAGGAAGCATTGTTCACCTTCCTCATGACCAATAAAATTAATCCATGTTGGCAGGTCCTATGCACTTTGCAAACTAAATGGCTGGAGCTACGCATCGCAATCTCCTTGACCTCGCGGCTTTTAACCAACCTTCATCTTCCTCCTGAGAGCTAGCAGGGAACAACAGAGATTTAAATTAGCTTTTGATCTTGGTTGTTGATCTAAAACCACGGGTTATGAACTCAATAGTGGATATTGGGCCCCACATTCCATACATGACACACATCTACCTTTTGCTGACCTCGCACCAAATAACAATGTGACACCTTAGGTCTATGAGTTGGCGAGGTACAATCGAGATCTTCTCCCATATCTTTGAATTTAAAAAACCTACACATTGCACGGTTATTATTTAATGAAAGGCTTTGGCTAATCCATCGGTGACATAACCACTGGGGTTAATGGCTTAGGCTTACATCACTAGATTGAAATTAAAACCCAACTTTGATTTTAATACTTTATTTCCTCCGCAGGGTTTTATTTCCTAAGTCTCAGTTGGCCCTGTGTTTCATCTTTTAAAAAAAAACATATGTTGTTGTTTGTCATCCACCTAGTAATGCCCACTTCTCCTTTTAATGAATTTTTTTTTTTGCAAGGGTTGATTTAGTGTTGTCATTGATTCCTGCAGATATCAACGGTGCCTACCATCCCGTGATCGGGAATTGAAGGATCGAAAAATCACAGGCGGGCGCCACATGTCCTATCCAGGGGATCAAATTTGTGCTATCGCTGACCAACTACCATTTGATCTAAGTCGTTCCCTGCCATCCTACGATGGTGCTTGGGTTGATTGTAAAAATCATGGGCAGGCACCACGTGTCCCATCTGATGAAGCCTAAAGAGTAAAGGAAACACTAGCCAGCTTTAAATGTATTAAGGGACGGATTACTAAAGTGTTCTCGAGACGCACATGTTCTAAATTGATGGATATGTTATAATCTCCCTAGAAAATCTGCTTGAAGGTTAATGACATGGCTAGCGATTGTGTTAAAGGAACGAGATCAGTGATGCTCAGGATCAATGATTGCCCGCCATCGCGCGATCAGAAGTTTCAGGATTGCGATTCATGGGCAACCACCACGTGGACTTCCTTCATAGTGTATAGTAAGGTGGGCCCCTTATCATCATGTTGGCAATTGTGTCAGCTTGTTTTGAAGGTGGCCATCGATGATTTGATCAAGTTGAAGGATCGACGGCTCGAATTTAAATCTGCATCAAATATGGTTGGATTCGTTCATGCAGTGTGAAATTGAGCTTTAATGGCAGATGAGACACTTATTGGCGTAATTTGATCGACAATAAAATCAATTTTCCTGCTTGGTCTATATCACAAACCATTCAACTATTTCGCTGAGCAGTTTCAGAGCCGAAGGTAGAATTGTGAGTTTCTGCAGCCAGAATTTTAGAGTTCTATGAACAAAGCCGTGAGTTTATTTTCTATGCCTCCCAAACATTTTGCATTTGAATTTGGGAAAGGATTAGTTGGGTGTGATGTGAGCTTGTTGATGAATGTGTTCGGGCTGTAGATTAATTATAGTTGTGAAAAATTGCAGTGTTTTGTCCTGTAATTTTCTATCTCTAGTTAGTCCTAGCTACCTGAATTATAACATTGTAAAGAAGCCCTAGTTTGTTCGAGATGGCACCACCCAAGCAACATTCTAGCCAGACTAAATATTTGAAATGAAACCTGTATGATGATTTCCTAGATCAATTTCCCTTGTCAACGAATGATAGGAGGAAGGGATTGGTCCTAATGCGAGGGAAAATCTTGGGCGAAGGGTTAGTGTATAATTGCTCCAACATTTCTGATGCTAGGGTTCCCCTCACTGGCTTGGAATTGTTCATATTGTGGTACGGATAGAGTAATTTGCCTCACCCTTTTTCAAATGGATGGATGTATGATATGGGGAAACTGGTGGTACCAAATGTATTCCCTGATGTAGACTTGCTTAGGACAGTGGCTGCAAGATATGACCATGTTACACGGATAATCAGGGATAATGATGAAAAGGTTCTATTGAGCATTAAAAAAGAAGAAGTCCAACATATTTGACTTGAGTGAACCGAGCGAAGACTTGGTTCCTATCAACCTTGAGGAAATGAAGCAGGAGTATGCAAAGCTAAAATCTCTTTTTAGAGCAAGGTTGCTTCCACCTCATCTGGCTAGGGTAGGAGGTTCAAAATTTCATATCAGCCCTAGTGACCAGGAACCTTTCAAATTAAATTGTTTTTCAAACCATTTCTTGGCCACTTTCTATTATTTATGTCAGATTTTGGGTTTCAGTCCTAGTACAGTAATGCCCATTGCTTATATGTTCATGGGGGTGCAAACAAAACACCCTAACTTGTTTGTGACCAATGACTTCGCTTCTTTCTTGGCTGAGAGGATGCATGAAGGGTTGTCAAAGCTACAAAACAATGATACTGACACTCAATTCTTTTGGTATTCTATGCTAATACATATGTTTTTCTTTAAGAATGCTAACTTTTTCTCTGAGAGGATGAAATTAAGGCAATCATTTGATGGAGAAAGATTATCAGTACAGATATGGGCTGCAGATTTATCTTGTAATAAGGAAAGCACTAGTTATGTGCAATTTGATAATTGTTTTGCTTCCAGATTAAGGGCTAGATTAATGGTGAATATACCTAAGATCCCCGAGGAATTACATGATTTCCTCAGGCCAAAGGAGAGGAAGCCAGAATTGAAGGTTTACCATAAGTGGGGTGACATTATCCCATACCTAGTCAGCATTGTCTTGAGAGTATATGGTTTTCAGGGAGCCCCTCATATACTGCCATACAATGTGCCACCAAGAATGGGATTTGCAGAAGTTATGTGGCAAATAGGTTGTATTCATGAGGACAACCTCACTAGAAGGGGTAAGGGAACATTTTTCCCAAATTATACAGTGGTGTCTAATTATGTATTTTCAAAGGGAGGTTGGACGCATTTTGATAATTTCTTTAATGATTACCATTTGAGGTGTGGACCAAAGTGGCAGCATGATCCTGAGGGTTTCTTTGCTCTTTTTAGACAAAGAATAAAAGCTAAAATTTTTTTGCATGAGTTTAATTTCCCTGAAGACTTGATTAGAAATGAATTTGATTTGAATAGACAGGAGTTGAAAAAGGAGAAATGGATAGCTTATGGTAAGCTACTAGATTTTGTGCACAAAATGGATCTGAAATATGATCCACTGTTGGAGTTTAGTCCCCACCATAAGAAAATTGATTTTCTGATGGGAAACTTCAAGGAAATTATGGGCACATTGAGGAAAAAAATATAAATTTAGAATTGAGTCTAGGTGTACAAGAGCAAGGTGCTAGACCAATTGAAACAAGGCTAGCATACCAGCCTATGGAAAGATGGCCCATTTACAGGAGGAAAAAGGATAGTAGCAGTAATGAAGAAGTAGACAGAAAAGGAAAATAGATTATGAAAGTGCCTCCACAACCAAGTCCAAAATTCAAAGTGCTTAGGGCAATCAAAATTATTGATTTAGAATCATCACCAGAAGACAATCCCTCATCACCACCATCTAATCCAAGCCCTAAGAGGCAAAGAATTGATCAACCACAGGAGGATTTGATGGATGAGATTATTGTTACTGATCAAGACATGGAAGTTGGTATGCCTTCCCCTCCTAGGCTAGCTGAATTAGTTTTATCTGATTTAGATATGAAAGGTAAAAGTGTACAAGATGTAAGAATGGAGGCATGCAAGGAGTTTCTAGATGAAAAACATTTGTAAAAACTCTTGTATTCTTGCAATTAGTATGGAGGATGAAATTTGAAGAGTATCAAGATAAATGTAGGTAGAGAAGAGAACTAAGGCCTGACAGGTCAAACTAGGAGAATGATGAGGAGGTAAAAGCTGAATTAATGGAAGAATTCAAGAATATCACTCTTGAAGAAGGAAGAAAACTGGTGAGTCAGGCTGGTGTATTAATTCTGCCTAAATGGGAAATTGTAGATGCAGTAGCCTTTAATTCTATTATAAAGTCTAAGAATCCCTTTCAAGACTCTGAAGAAGAGGTCAAGGCAGCATTGCAAAACTCTACTTTCAGTGAGGAATATGAAACTCTGGCAATTTGGGCATTGGCCCACAAGGGAGAAAACCAGATGTTTCTGATATTAATCCAAATTTCAAGGGAGGATTGATAATAAAGAGAGCTTCAGAGACCTCAACCATTGAGGCCACTAATTTGACTGTGAATGTGGCCAAATTGGCCCAAAAGACTGTTGAAAGGGAGGAAGCTGAAAGGAAGAGCTTAATGGAAAAATATAACCTTTTGATTGAGGAGTACAACAAGATGTAGCAGAAAAATGTTGAGTTGCAAACTGAAGTGGAGAGGTTTAGGTATAAACAGATTGGGGAGACATCAAGTGCTCCAGGAATCAGTACATTACCTTCCACAACAGGGTCAGTGCCTCTTGCTTCTCCAATTATTTCCACACCAGGATCTCCCAGTCAGAATCATGTCCTCACCCTTTCTTTAGAGGAAGTTGAAGAAGAAACAAAGTGCTCTATCAATCCTACAAAGAAGCAGCTCTTGCAAAAAATTGATGAATTGTAGGCATCATTAAATAAAAGTGAGGATGGATCTTTCTTAAAGCAAAAGGAAATTGTTACTACTATTTTGAGGCATTTAAATGAAAATTTTGATAGCAAATTGCTATCTATACATTCTTTATATTCTTTGTTGTTAGCAGCAATAAAGAATATTAATAGGGATAAGGAAGTAGCAATACCAATAATTGACAATTGGATCCCTAGGGCCAGTGATCTGGATATCATGTATAAGGCCTCAAGGTTTGATATAGATAATAGGCCCCAATCATTAAAACCTACTCATGTGTTAGTAAAATCATTGCAAGGTTTTTAGACTTTACCAGATGACTTGAGTAGGAAGATTAGGGAGGTTGTAAAGAATTTCAATGATTGGGGTAACACATCGTTACCTGATATAATTGATGAGTAGGGGAAGATTAGGTCATTTCAACAATGGCAGGCTCAAGCAAGTGAGGCCATCAATGATCAAATCAATTCAATTTGTGATGACTCGGACTATGATTTGTTGGTGAGTTGTATGGACAAAATCATTAGTACCAACTCATTTTTGGAATCTTTTGAAAGGGATGTGAATCAGGTAGCGGTAAAATACACACCTTATAATACCAAGGTGGATGAGGTAATTAATTTTGACTGGCCGACTAATGATGAGTACCATAATTGGGTAACTAAATATTTGACTAAGGAGGAGTAAAAGGAGTGAACTACTAACAGGTGGCAGATTAGATGTTGTGGTTGCAATGGTTCCAGTTTTGTGTTGACGAATTTCTTGGTGTGGTTTTCTTATGGTTTTTTACATCAACGTTCCTCAGCTGATATGATGAACAAGAATATTTTTCAAGGTGGTGGTTGTTGTAACAAATTTTGGAATATCACCAGGTGCTCCAATTAACTGGTGACAGGTGTACTATCTGGCCCGGTGCTTGTTTGCTCCTTGATTTTCTATAAGAAGGATTTCAAGGCCAGAAGTATGGGTTAGCAAGTTAGATATTTTTTGTCGAGTCTAGGTGAATTTATAGAGCGAATTGCAAAGTCCGTTGGTTTTAGAGAAATGCAATTTAGGTTTTGATTCATTCTGTAACATGTTTTGAGTTCATAGAGATTTAATGTTGTATAACAGTACTAGCATTTGAGTTGAAATGAAAATTCAAGCTCATGTCTCTCCATTGTACATGCATATCTGAACTTTGAATGAAATAACTAAGGGTTGTTTTATCCATCTCACCATTGTGGTGTGTATGATTCTATTTTAGCTTTAATTCAAGGAATTAATCAAAATGCTTGAATGGGATTATAGGCAGATATGTGTTGTATAAGGATTTGATAAGTATTCCGGGTTAGAATGCATATTGATGAAATTGTAATGCAATATTGTCAGGGATCTTATATGATGTATTAAATCTATTATAAACCTCTAGATGCTTATGAATTTGACTCCTGCAATGGATATATGGCACTGATCTAAGTTGTAATTATTAGTGTAGTTCAGTATTTGTTTGTCTTTTCCTAGAGCTTGCTACAAATTACAAAACATTGACTATCTTATACAATGGATTGTGTTTAGTTATCTCACGCTCCAGATAGTTGATATTGTCTATGAACAACCAATTCTAGTTGATATTATCTTATCGTGTTAAGCTATTAAGTGAGATCATCTGCTATTGTTGATGTTGTTTATAATAATGGTGCAAAGGTTGTAAACACACTAAGGGATCACCCTCCCGGGTCTTGCAGAGCCCGAAGTGTAGGAGGCTTTTAAAGTCCTTGTCAATTGCTCCAGGTCCTTCGAGCTACCTTCGAGTGGAATTGGAAATTCCATAGGTAGATTAGAAGACAAACCTGGTTACATTGTAAAAAGAATCAACATACACGTCAACCACTGAGCAACCACCTCTACAACTGACTTTTTAATATTTTATGATCACATGAAACATAAAACACACTAATTTCAAGGTTGTTAACATCACTATTGAAATGTTTTAATTTTTTGACCTCTCAAACATTAAAAAATACATCATTAAATTAATTATGTAATGGAATAAAAATTAAAAACATCATGAATTAATTATGTAACCACATAAGTCAAATATAATTCTATCAATAAATTAATATCAAATAAATAATATAATCACATAACTTATACATTTCAATGTCATTGATCTTCTTCATCCAACTCTTTGTCTGTATCATCCAATCTAGATTCGACATTGTAAGGATTGGTCATATCATCATCATCGTCATCGATATCAATTTTGATAATGTCATCATCCACGTGGATATCATCTTCACGAACATTAACTCCTACATCATCATGATCTAGTTCCTCCTCTTTGACATCTTTATCAGGGACATCATCAACTAACTGTTGATCTTGATCATCATCTACATCATCCTATAGTTCTTCGATACCTTCTTCTTCCACCACATTATACTTTACCGGCCTTCCTCTTGGATCATGTCTAACAACAAATGACCAACCTGGTTTACCTAGAACCTCTGAGTAAAATACCTTGCTCACATTGGCTTGGAAGAACATAGGGCTCATTTCCAGCTTGCTCGATCAACCTTGTATTAACCATGGTAAATCCATTATCATGTTCAATAACAATTCTCTCAGGATCATTTTATTCAATCGTAGCCTATACCATAGGATGAACATAATTAATCTGAAGGACTTAATGTCACACTCAAGTATATCATCCAAAATCCCATAGTATCAATTTTTTGAGACTTCTGGATGTATGTCACTTCTAGATGAAACATTAGTCACCTGAAAGACTACAGTTATACCAGAATCACAAGTTTTCTTCATGTCATCCAACATTTTGATTCAAAATTTATGACCATTGCACCACATAGCCTTGTGGTGTTTCACCTGCAATATGTCAAACATGTAAAAATTATTGCAATATCGTCAGTTGATAAACATATTTATTCTTGGCTAAATTTATGCAAAGAAAAGAATCTCAACATCTATATACATCAATATAATTGAAAATAATTAAATAATATGGGTGATTAATACATTTATACGTACCTGTTTATCTCTTAAGCCATATGCTAAATCAATTTCCCTTTGTGTAACATTGGAATCTCCATTACAATGAGCTTCTTTAACCAATGAAGCCACACCTTCCCATGTTAATGTGCGACCAGATTGTTGACATCGTTCAATCCATACCATCACCCAATCAAGATTGTTGGCAACGTACAAATGTAGTGCATCCCACTCTCAACCAACTGTATCAAAAAAAATTGAAATTCACAAACGGCTTATAATTAGTTAAATACCACAGTATATAACCTTAATTTATAATTGATGTGTATTGAAGATTAAATATTAAATAAGTACAATATACATAAAAACCATATGTAAAATGTATTCCAATTAATCTCTATGACCATCTTATAATTAACTCTCACTTTCCTCAATCTACCTTTCCCCATCAGGTACTCCCCTTCAAATTTGTTAATGGAGTTGGGATCCCAAATGCGATCTACATGGATCTTTGCTACAAAATTAGGAATATATTTACTAATGCACACCATGGTTTGGTATACCATATATCCCTCCACCATAGAACCCTCAAGATGTGCTCTTTGTCTAACCAGAGCCTTCAAAAATTTCAAGTGCCTCTCAACCATCCACATTGACCTTGTGTGTACAGGTCCACACAATTCAATCTCCTTAACTTGGTGTATGAGGTAGTGTTCTTGTGCATTGAAAATGTTGAAGGTAGAAACTTTTTCATTTCACACATTAGACGAGGAATTTTTCTCTTCCAATAATTTATATCTTCTTTACAGATTTATTTAAATAATAGCCATCTACAAGTGATTCAAGGCGCAAATATATTAACGAGATTTAACAAAAATATATAGTATACTACATAACAAGTAAAACAAATGGCAATTATAAGATGAATACAACAAATTGAAAAAATCTCGCTACTTACCTCATGTATTTTCCAAGATCATATATAACTTGCTTGACATTGTTGTCAAAGTTGTCTGGGAGAGATAGAGGTAGAATGTATTGCAACAATTATAAAATGATCTTTTCATTATTTTTCCAAAAGTAGTAAACACAATACACTGAAAAGTACATGCATTATACAACTGTATATAATATACCAAAATAATTACCTTAATGAAGGTATGTCAATCAAGTGTTTTCATCCCTGACCCAAATTCACCTTTCTTTGTTATTATATTGTTTATGTTCGTAGCAAATCCTGTGGGAAATTGAATTTTTCATATGACTTCTTTTATAGCATTGCTTTGTTGCTCTATTAATAACCAAGGAAGTGCACTTATATTAATTTGGTCTCCATCACTTTTTAATTGAATGACATTTTTCATTGCATGATTGGCTATCCAACATTTTCCATAACGTTTTTGTTATATTCTTTCTGATATGCATTGTATCAAACAAATGCACAATTTGTAGCTGCTTATAGTAAGGAAACCTACTAAATTTTCTAGGATAACTTTCTAGTCCCTGTGGAAGCCGGCCATTAATTCCTTGACAACATTCACAAAGCATATAAGTTAAACAAATTAATAACAACAATCATTGTCAATTACAACATGAGTAAACACAACACAATATAAAAATATAAATTCAAAACATCATATATGATAGATAAACAATTTGATCCGATGTATAACCTTGATGATTAATTCTATTATATTCCAACTTCTATAGGTGAGGTGTCATTCTTTGTGGTTTTGATGTAGTCTCCTCTTTCCCATTGAAAAGATGTTTTTCAGTAGTTCGATACTTATGATTTCTATGGAGGAAGTTCCTATACTCATCAAACACCTGCTTTTCTAAACTTGTTGAATGACGAGATTTCATCTTTGGACCATAAATTGGACATGCAAATTTTCCCTTTGTTTGAAGACTTGCAAGATCATATATAATTGGATTAAATATGTCAATTTTTTAATTATATATAATAAATAGATTATTTTAAAAACATGCATGATATCTACTTCATCAAATTAAATATTGTTAAAGTGCAGTCAAATGTTATAACATACCACAAAAATGTGTTAGCCCTAGGGCATCATGAATTTTCCATACAAGCATTGTATGGAATTGAAATTGTCTTTGTCCTATTGGTCTAGAGATGTCATACATAGTGACGCCATTCCATAACTTTAGTAACTCATCGATAAATGGCTCGATATATACATTCATATCTTTAACTTGGTACTTACCTAGGTGAATGAACATAAACATTACATAATTATTATAACCATTTTACTGCAATATATATAAATTAATGTACATGACTAGTGAATGAAAAAAATATGTCATTATGCAACAAATAAGACAAATGAGATGCTACTACATTAAAGAAAATTGATGTAAGAAAATACCTAGAACAATCATTGACAACATTATGTTCTCCCTCTTTATTGACATCCATGGAGGAATGTTATTGTTGATAACAAAAATAGGCCACACTAAGTAAATAGATCTCAGCTCTCCAAATGGATTGGCACCATCCACTCCCAATGAAATCCTGAGATTACGAGGTTCTTTTTTAAAGTGTGGCCATTTTTCCTCCATGTCCCTAAATGTAGAACCATCCACAGGCATTCGAATAATGTCATCTCCACTTCTATTCCGTGCATGGTAATCCATAAATTGCGCTAAGCTTTCACACCTAAATAATCGTTGCATACGTGGAATAATGGGAATATAACGAAGAACCTTGCGATACACGTTTGTGTTAGTTGATCTATTCGATATCTACTAATATGACATTCTGGGAATTCTATTGCAAATTCTTGTTGTTTATGATATATATTATGATCATTGGGACATGCATCTATTGCTTGATACTCCATTCTAATATCTTTCATAATGGCACATAAATCTCAGTTTGAGCGAGGTAAAATATTTGATGGTGGTAACAAAAATTCACCAATCAATCTACAACAAAAAATAATTTTTTCATATAAAGAATATTAATGGTACATATTTCATCCTTTATTTACTAGTGATGAACTAACAACAATTAAAATAGATGAAAAAAGATGACATATATGATATACCTTAACATCCTTGAGATTGCTATGTTTGATAAACCATTCATAACCTTCAAATTTAATAGCAACAATACAACAGAGAGAAGAGTTGTTTGGGAGCCTTCATAAAGGGGCTCGTATGCCTTCTCAAGTATAGGTAAATCATGAACATCATCAGAGTCATCTTGATCATCATGATCAGCTCTACCACTAAATGTGTCATGGATCAATGTATTTGTACCATCATCTTCAACTATGTTTTTGGCACATGATCATCTTCTTCCATAGGATCATTAATTCATCTTCAATATTCACACTTCATGTTCATCCGCTTGCAAAACCACATTCTCGGGCGTGATAATCCATATCATCTACCCTAGGGTGCCCCACCTTTATAATAATGATAGACACAAATAAACCATGATCATGATCAAGTGATTATATATATATAAAATGTTAAAATGATATAAACATTTACAAATTCAATCAATATAAACACATAATGAACAACTTACCAATGGATGATATAATCATGCCCCCTTCAACGTGACCATGCTGCCTACAATGTTTCTCAGCTGTTGTGATTAAAAGTCGTCTCGTCTTTAAGCCCTTGCAATTATTGCAAGGATAATAACATTTCCCATCACCCTTTCTTTTCAATCTAGCCCACAATCTATCAAGTGTCTCTTCATTTTGTTCTGGACTAATATTATCGACATGATTTTTCTTTACCAAGCTTGACTATTTAGATCTTCAAAAAATATCAAACTCACACTCCAATAATTTTTATTCATAGACAAGTAACATAATCTAATAATTATGATATTTTACACCAAAAAAAAGTGGCATGCAACCACCCCTGCAAAAGAGAACATAGTCTGAAGTTAATGACCCAAAAAAAAACTTTAAAATGCTAATTCCAAAACTTATTAAATTCTGATTTTACTATGATTTCCAACCGTTAAGACTCCTAAAATCATAATATTGAACTTGATCACAAACTTCCTACAACTATGAATGTAGCGAGCTAGTAAGAGCAAGTGACCCATTCCTAAGGAGCAACAAGTCAGAATCATCATTGCTAATGTCAATACGGATTTATCCTTTTAGTTAAATATGTAATGTGTCACTTCTTATGTCGAACTTATCCCTAGGGCCCTCAACATTGAAAAATTCCTAATAAAAAACAACAGAAGCATTGGTAAGAGCATGCTTAGGGTACAAAACCTAGGCCTCTATAGAAACATAAACAATAACTATAGCAGATTAGTGAGGTTGCAATACCAGAAAGATTGAGACATTGTAGGTAATAACAAAATCTTGCAATCTAAAGATTGTAGCCAATAGCAAGCACACTATGTAGCTTAGTGACATTTGTAAATGCAATCTACGGTAAGAAGAATGACAATCACTTGAGATGTGACATTCAAAAAGAGGCTGAGCAGTAACAAGATAATAAAGCTCAAACCTTGCAAAGTAAAGTGGAGATTTTAACAGTGAGTTTCCTTACCCCCTTGCTGACCTTAAGGGTTTTTCAAATGCTTTTGGTAGTGTTAGACAAGGCAAATGCAATCATGGAATGACTGTCCAAATGAAGTAACAATGGTAATCATAGGTTCAATGTTTCTTCTTAGCCATTAATGTATAATGGAGGTAGTGGATTGCATGTTTGAGCAGTGTTTTGAGACTCATCAAAGATGGGAGAATAGTGAATAATACCTTGTGGACTGTGAAGTAGTGTCAATAAGGTTGAAGGATCTTAAGAACTACAATACCATGAAACAATGAGTCCCCTGTAGTAAGTAGGCAGTCTATAGGGCATAGTTTGATTTTATAGAAGGATACTCATGAAAGGAATCTTCAAGTGATAGTGAGTGAGCTGTTTGAGATTGCAGCTGAGGGTGCAATACCCAGTCTTAAAGGAAGTTAGCAAAGCAGTAAATGTGCAAGAAAATCAAATCGTACACAACAAATAATTCACAATGTTATCTTGCATAATGCCTTGAGTTTGAAGACAAAAATCTCATTGTATCTTCATGATGAAAGTGGTGACCTTAATGGTCAATCACTGGCAACCATGATTTTAAAACATGCTATTGTGCTTATGGAGGCAACATTTTAAGCAAGGCAATGAGTGGTGGTTTGGAACAATGGCAGGTATGAAGGACTTGCCTTATATGCATACTATGAAGTCTAGCTTAAGACATCATTCATAGAAGAGATTGAAGGTGAATTATGGAACTCAAGGGTTTCCATGAAAAGGATTAAAGCAAAGACTGAGATCTATTTAAAAGCCACGGTCATGAAGATATTAAAGATGTCACATGCAAAACCCGAGTAGCTGGAGTAGTGAATATAGTACAAAGAGGATAGTGTGTTGGGGAAGATTTAGGAGATCTCCACATTATCTAATTATAGGGAAATACATCATTTATTTATTTTTTTAATTAAAAGAAATTATTCTAAACCCTATATAAGATACATTGATACTTCAAAAGCCTCTGAAGGAATTTGAGATTATGCAAATATATGTCAAGTAACATTCATAAGGTTTAGAAAATCTTGATCAATCTCTAGAATAGCCCATTAAACATGGGTTGTGCTTGAATGCACTACATAATTGATATAACACAACCACTCTGCATATCAACCAGAGTTATAGGCTCTTTATTGCAGCAAGAGGTAATCACTCTTCGATCATGCTATAATTACATCCTAACCTGTTAAACTTGAGACAACCTGAATGCACCCAATGATGATTGACACCTACATTATACAACTTGAATTAACTACATTATATGAGTGCCTCCATTTCTATCACAACATAGCCACATTAAACTTGGGTCACACATGAATGCATCTTGTATTTGTTATAGCACAATTGTGCCACATGACCAATGGAGTTATGGATCACATAATTATAGTCACAAGAATATGTTTCTTGGTTGTGATCTTATGGTGATTCCACACAACAAAATTTGGACATGAAATTCTCAAAACCCTAAACCTCTAAAAAATGAAACCTGATGAGATGTTGCTTTAAAATATGATTTTCAAACTTGGAACTACAAATCTAACTTCACAACTAAATTCTACAAAAAGACAATGACTACCCTCAACCTGGCGATATCTTCTTGAATTTTTTTTATTTTTCCCAAGAAAATCGTCCTTAGTTCTCCACAAACTGTCTCAAGTAGAGCAAAATGCTAACGCAATAAATCAGGCACGAACTCACTTTTCTTTATGTCGGCCACAATTTGATTTTTTTCTATTTTTCATGTTTGTCGAAAATTCAATGAAAATGATAGCCGACATTTCGATGAACCCTAGGTTCATCAAAATTATAATGAATGTCAAGGATAAACTTTCAAAAAAATGAAAATTACACATCAATTTTTACAAGCACCCAACGATACATCAAATTATACATATTTCGTTGGACATTTTCGTCGAATTTTGCAGTCAAATGAGTTAGTGTATGTTTTACCCATGGTTCCCTGACCCATCTTGTATGGAAAGGGGAAGAATTACCATGGGGTGGTTCTACCATCTCATCCTCTATGGCCTCTATCTATTCCTCCACATGCCTCTTGGATAGTGTATGGGAAGAGGCCCACTGATAAGGTGCTTGTCTCTACTTCTCTTTTTGCCACCATTTTTGCTCTTGTGCCTCCTCCTCCTACTCCCACTCAGAAGACCACCCTTCCACTAACAATAGTTGTGAAGGATGCTCCCACAATGGAGTAGCATCCTTTGACCTCTTCTTAGACCATGTCATCTAATGCTATTAGCTAACATAACTGAATTGCACACGAGCATAAGCATTGGCGAAAGGCTCTAGCTACATAGCATGCTACCTTACAGAAGACTAGGGAGGAGCTCATTGTCTCTATTCCTATTTCTTTTTTTCTCTACCTGTTTCTATTTCCTCTACTTCAGTTCCCATCGCTTTGGTCTTTCATCTGGCTTATTTGATGGGTCTTGATGACCATCACCCTAAAAGGGTGCAGGCGTTCATTTCTCCCTCAGGGGAGCCTCCCCTTTGTAAGATCCTATCCCTTGTGGCATTATTGATCCTATTATTCATCAATGGTTTATGTCCTATATTATATGTTCTTTTATGTTGGTCAATATGCATTAGTGATTATTGTTCTTATACATCAAGTTTCTTATACGTTTATTGTTAACTAACTAACTAGTGGTTGTTGTGATTTCATGTTATATGCAGATGAGTTCTATTCCTTATTTGTGGAAGTATGCAATGATTGAGATGTTTCATTATTGGGAATATTTTTATGTATATCAAATGGATTTCTTTATGTTAGGTGATTTTATATTATGAGTGTGAGTAAGTGTGAATATAAAGGTAATGATTGATATTCAATATTTTCTTGTAGTTGTATTCATTATAGGTTAAATAGATTATTTATAAGTGGTAATATTTTGATATTAAATAGCATGATCAATCATTGTTTGACTCTAAAAGGTTTTATGCAAGTAGGGAGAGTTAAATTATACTTGTTTGGATTTAATCCTCTAGTTGATTATTATTCTTGGAAGGTTATTTTTCATATTCCATTGGTTTCAATTACTATTAATTATGAGAAGTACTAACGCCTTTTCTTTGGTTGAGTAAACAAGTTAAAATTGGCCAATATTGTTGAAGGGGTCACATAGCTACTTCCCTTAGGTTATTCTTGTGAATGTGTTTTAACCTTATTTTGTAAGGTTTTTGCATGTGTGAGAAGTTATATTTTTATTAGACCCTTGAATCATATTTTTAAATGTGATTACTTATTGTATGTTTTATGAAGTCTCTATGTGGTTTTAATTGTATAAAAAATTTCCTAGGTGGTAGGTCTATGGGTTAGGGGTCTTTTTATTCCATAAAACCCCTTAAATAAAGTATAAATCCCACCCTTATTACCCACTTATGAAAATCAATGAAAATTAGAGTTGGTTGGGTGGTTGGGAAGTGATGGAAAGGTGGTTTCATTTCCCCTTTTATTTATTCTTTCTCCTTGTGGGAAGAAGGGGCTTCTCTCTTTTTCCTTGGATTCTCTCTTTTTACTTTTGGTTTGTTCTTGTCTTTGGGATGCCTCCTCATTTGGGAGGAGATTTATTGATGGGAAAAAGAAAAGGATGGGTGAGGAAGAATGGAGGAAAGGGCTTGGAGAAAGAGAGAGATCCTTCCATATTTGGGTTGGAAAATCTCTTGGTAAGATATACACTTTATGGTTTGAATTTTGTTGATATGTAAATGAATGTTAGAATTTTTCATTTGTTTATGTATATCCTTGTTGATTCTTGTTGAATTTGTATGTTAATTTTGGGTTTGAAATCTATGTGAAGGTTTAGTGTTGGATACTTTGTGATGATTTTGTATGTGTTGGGGTTTATCTTGGGTAGGAGTCCCACCTTGTTTAAGTTGCACATATGGAACTTTTTTGTGTGTTAAAATAAAACATTTGAGTTATGTTAATGAATGGTTATATTGAGTCAAGATTGGTAATGTGAACCATGTGTAAATCCATTTTTGGGAGAGCTATATGACCATTAGAGCTTGGGGGTGGATTTATTATCAAATGGTTGGGAGGAGACCTTGTGGCCATATTGTTGCTTTTGTTGGCATCTTCTTTCAAGTTATATGTTGAAGATGGGAATCAATGAGAAGTCTATCGGATTCAAAATTCAAGAAAGTAAAATGAGCCTTGTGAATTCAAAAAAATAGTAATTAAGTTTCCAAGAGTGGAGTTACTATAAATGTGTTTGTTGCATATATGAGTAATAGTTCAAATCTTGCAAATGTGTTTATGCTTCATCTAGATGTGTAAAATTATGTATGAATTTAGGCACATTTCAATCTCTAATAAAAGAACTAATGTTGGGAAAGTGTAAACATAATGTGTGCAATCTTAGAAGCCAATTGTTTTAACCTTCAAGAAATGAAGGATTGTGTCTTGGGTGTCTTTTCCCTAATTTGTTTGAGGAACTTATAAAGGACTTAAATCATTATTGGGTTTAAAACCATAATTTTTTTGTGTAGAAAGGTAAAGGAACAGGTGTATGTGTATGCTTTCACAATTCTTAAATTCAAAACAAATACTTCATCTTTTCATTTTTGTATTACATTTGGTACAAAGTTTACATAAATTCTTTTCAAGCAAACATGTTCCTCAATTCATTATGTGATTATGTCAAGTTAATTTCTATGAAATAACTATGATATACTTAACTCAATCTCCCATAATCAAATTAACATTTACAATAAGATATTGTTAATTCTTGGATTGTTTTACACACACACACACATATTCATATAATGTTTAAAATATTTACTTATATTAATAAAACTCTTTTAAAATACACATATAAGAAATCACTTTTTTTTATAGGTAAGAGATATATTGTATTGATTTCAAAAAGGCAAAGATTACAGAGTTATGGCCCTCCTGGGAAAATTACAGTGACTGCCAACAAACCCATTCCATACCAAAATGAAGCTACTACAGAGACATGTTCATGCTATTCTAGGACTGACTCCACCAACCCCTACTTAAACATGGAAACATTACATATTGTTGACTAAATTAGCAACCCATGCCGCAAAAACTACTACATTTACAAACAACTATTACCAAAAAGAACCTTCCTTCATTCCAACCCCAACCCCCAACCTACCAAGCTATTACCAAACATTTTGTTGAGCAAACACACAGAACTTCCTCTTCCAAGATGCATCCACAACCACAGTCAAGTGAAATTTCTTCCTAAAAATTTTGGCCCCAATAGATGAAAAGCATCTATGTTCCAGCAAATCCAAACTAGAGATGTCCAAAATAAAAGGATAAAACTTTACCAAGGCCTTTGGGTTATTGAGGAGAGCCAAGTAACGAGAGCAAGGGATACCTTTTCCCATAGAAGTTGCAACCAATTCCCTTTCCAGTCCAACCAGCATATATTTGCAGAAGAGCCTCTTCATAATCACCTAGGAATCAACATTTGAAACACCAACATCCAACAAACTAGCTAGAACAAATGATGAAATGTCTGAATCAAGATGATACCCTTCTGCATCCTCCATAAAACCTTTCCCTACAATGCATTTGATTGCCGCAAATGTGAGATAATTTGGGTGCCTTATTAAACACTACAACTAGAGCATTGATACCTAGCCTTCAAAGGCAATCTAGTGTTTAGAGCCCTTCAACTGAACTGGGGTGACCATGCCACCCATTTCCAACTCTTGCACCAAGACAAGCAAGGTGAATCTGCTCCTTCCCATTCGAAATGGAAAACCAACGATGAGAGAATGGTGTGTTACCATAGCACCAATAAATTAAACACCACTTGAAACCATCAAACCCATCCTCGCATGCACGATAATGAATGTGAGTAGTCTACCAAGCATCCGGTGAAGGACGTCACACCACTCCCAATGTTGGCGGACAATTATGAAGGGAACTAGCTCTAGATTGTTCCTTAGGCCATGTGAATTTTTCCAACTCATCCCATAACCCCATACCTCTGCCACCCAGCCACTTCATGCACACATGCATGGGATGAAGAGGCACCTTCCCATCCACCCAATATGCCACTCAACCTAGTACAATCAGAGTAGAAGAAATTTCTTTTAAGGAGATGTCATATGTTCCCATATTCGTGAGAGTATCTACCTCTGTATTTCCTTCTCGCAAAGTGTGAGTTATTTCAAAACTTTCAAACTTTCTCAAAAGGGAAAGTGTGACTTTTAAAACAACTCCCAACTTCCAATTTTGTAGACCACCCAATCTCATAAGGAAATATGATGGAGTCTCCTTCTATTACCACTATAATAATATTTATATACTTATATAATTAAAAATCAAATTTCATTTATATGTAACTATAAATTAAAGTAAAAAATATAAAATGAAGAAAAAGCAGACCCAAAGAGGGGTTGATTTGTCACAGGGGAAGCTTGGGAGTCACAGGGCTCCCCATGGGGCTAGTTGATCTCCCCCTTCCATCATGGGTCTTCATTTATGATTAATGCCTTACGTTTTATAGCAAGGTCAAAATGTATGCAGCAAATAAAATGGTACTAAGTTTCTAAAGGGTCTACATCAACATTTCATAATGGAAATATATTTAATGGATCAATAATTTGTTGATCCATAACCCACTTCCTCGTTTAATCTTTGGGGAGGGTTTCCCCTCTTCAAATTAGAACAATCTTCTCAGTATAGGGTTTTAAATAAAACTAAATAAAATGGTTGCAGTTAATCTTTGTAGACAATTAAATTTCTCTTGAATAATATTGCACACTTGAATCTGATTACCAACACTGTTTCGTCCTAAATTCATCCCCTTTTTCAACTGTTTAATTAAATAATCCTAGTTATTGAATTAAATGCATCATTTTCTCATATATTATTCTAATTAATTTCATTAGGTTAATTCATCCCCTTTCACACTAACATTTCATCTTGTTTAATTGGATAATGCAATTTATTTAAATTAAACCCTCTTATATCCCCTCATTTAATTAAATAATCTAAATTATTTAGTTAGATGTCATTAACCCCCTTTTCATTAAATAAATAAATTATTTATTTGATAATCGTAAATTCCTCTAATTTGCACAATTAAAACTGTTTTAATTATCAAATTACTAATTATCCTCACCCTCCCACTTGCAAGGGAATATTCCTCCTTTGCACATTCCTCCAAAAGAGAACATTCCTGTGGAATATTCTTTTTTGTGCACTCATTCAAAATGAAAATATCTTAACTTCATCCTAATTCTTAGGAAGTTTGTTTGTTGAGAGCTAATTAGGACCATTGATCAAAGTGTTTGATCCTTGTCAACTTTTAACCTTGATCATGGATTAGAAACCTTAATCCATGCCTAATCCTCTCATTGATTTTCATCCCTTGATTAAGCTAATCATTCTTGACCATTGGTTTAATAATTTTACCTATAAATAGACCTCACTTCTATGAAATAGGGATCGAATTTTTAGAGAAAAGTTATTATAGAAAAATTTAGAACAATCTTTAGAGCAATATTTAGCATTTTAGCATCATCTTAATTAGTTCAAGCATCCATTTTAGCTTAGTTTCCATTAATGGCTACCATCTTTGAGTATTGCTTCCACTTAGCTTAGTTTACATCCATCTCCATTAGCATTTATCATTACCATTTTGGCATTGAAGCATCCAATATCCATGTTAATCTAGCTGTGTGCTCATATTTAGCTTAGGTTTCCATTAATTTCATCAACTTTGTCACTAAAAATCCATTTGAAGGCTTGTTTATCCAAAGGATTGGGAAAGGGTCGCATTCCATATCATATGTAGCACCACTCCTCCAATGGAATGAAGTTTGGGTCTTAAATTAGGTTTCCTTTATGCATTTATGGTTTTCTTCATGTTTTATTTAATGGCTACTTGGTTTGAAGCTTTCAATAATTTCATTAGGATTATAACTTAATGGACTTAATCTAGCTTAAATTCATATGGATCTGGTAGATTTAGGTCATGTTATGATTATAGTCACATTTTGGCACTAGAAGGAGGGCAGAACTAACCAAATTTGATGAATTTCTCTTTAGTTTCCCATCATTTATAGTTTGCAGATGAAGTGCCGCTTTTGTTTTTTACTAGATTGACGCCTTTGCAAAACAATGACGCTTTTACTATTTTGACAGTATGGATGATCTGGGAAAATTTTTGAGCTCTATAGGCCTGATTGATATAGACTTGTTGGGCCAAGCTTTTACCTAGTCCAACAGACGTATGGGAGAAGATCTAATTCAAGTTTGGTTGGATCGCTTCTTGTGTTCTAGTAACTGGTCTAGCCTGCTTAGGGCCACTCTGCGGGCTTTACCTAGGACTATTTCTGATCACAATCCTTTACTGCTAACCTCGTGCGATCAGTCTATTGTTGGTCCTTATCCCTTCTGCTTTGAAATCATGTGGAATTCCCACCCTGATTTCAAAATAAAAATTGTTGAATGGTGGAATATGCCAGTGCATGGGTCCCCCATGTTCTGAATCTTTTTTAAGCTGAAGCACATTAAATGTATGGTGAAGGGCTGGAATAAAAGGGTCTTTGGGGATGTTTTCCAACAGAATAAAATCACTGGGGATAAGTTGATAATGATTCAAAAGAGAATGGAGGAGGGTGATATCAATCTCTCCACTTGCAACTAGGAGAAAGTGATCCAGGGTGAGTGGGAACAAATTCTTAAGAGATCTTCTAGAAACAGAAATCCAGGGTGCAATGGCTAAAAGAAGGAGATAGAAATACCTCTTTCTTTCATATTTTAGTAGTCAGACATAAGAGGAGAAACCAGATCAAAAATTTGCACAATGCTCAAGGAGAGGTTGGTTGCTTGCCATTCCTTATTGGCTTAGTGGTTGCAGACTACTTTCAAAAGGCTTGTGTGGCTCATGTTGAAGCTCCTAACCCAACCCTTGATATTTTGCTGCTAGACTCGCTTATGAATTTAATTTCTCATATTGACAATATGAGGATTCTCAATGTTGGCATGACCAAGGAAGTTAAGCTAGCTACTTTTAGTATGGGGGCATTCAAAGCTCCTAGCCCTAATGGTTTCCCTCTGGCTTTCTTTCAGACCTTTTGGGAGATTGTTGGTTAGGACCTGGTTCTAGCTGCTCGTGACTTCTTCAAGTCGGGTAAGATTCTTAAGCAACTAAATCACACCTTTATTGATCTTATTCCTAAGATAGTTGATCCCCAACATATGTCTGACTTTCGCCCTATTAGCCTATGCAATACTTTTTATAAAATTCTCTCCAAAATTTTGGTCAACCGCATCAAACCACTCCTAGATAAAATTATCAACCCAACTCAGAAAGGTTTTGTGCCTGGTAGACATATTATCAATGCTACCATCACAACACATGAACTAATCCACCCTATGGATAGGTGCAACTATGCTAGTATGGCCCTTAAGCTTGACATCTCCAAGGCTTATGATAAAGTGATCTGGAATTTTGTCCCTAAAGTCCTTGCTAAGTTTGGTTTTAATCAATCTATGATCAATCTTATTATGGAATGTGTAACTACTATTAAGTACTATGTTTTGGTTAATGGTTCTCTTTTCGGGTTCTTTCATGCTGGGAAAGGTATCAGACAAGGAGACCCCATGTCCCCCTATTTGTTTATAATGGTGGTGGATGTTCTAAGTAAGAAATTCTCAAGTATGTTGTTGAAGGGGTATATAAAAGGAATTAAGGCGGCTTCTACCCTTGATCCAACTGTGATTCAACAATTTGTGGATGATACTTTCCTATTTGGGAAAACCTCGGTGTTGGAAGCCAAGAAATGGAAAAATTGTCTCAACAACTATGCCACTTGTTCTAGACAATGCATTAACTACAACAAAAGCATGATTTACTTCTTTAACAACAATCCTAACCTACAATTTCAGGTTATTGCAGTTTTGGCCTGTCATAGTGGTTCTCTTCCTTCAGTGTATCTTGGGTTACCCCTAACTATCAAAGATGTTACTCCAAAGTTTTGGAATTCTATCCTAGAGAGGATTCGACGTAAGCTTGTTGGGTGGAAAGGCTCTTTACTCAGCCATGCTGGTAAGCTTCAACTTCTTATTGTGGTGCTTCAAGGTATCCCTCTCTTTTTCCTATCCCTGTTTAAGATGCCTAGATATATTTCTAAAAATTTTGAGAAGATCCAAAGGTCTTTCCTCTAGTTAGATACTGAGGAGAAAAATAAGCGCGCTTTGGTTAAGTGAGATAAGGTTTTCCAACCAAAAAAGTGGTGCTGGTCTTGGGATAAAAACTATTTCATTTTCTAATAAATCTCTCATGGCCAAAGTGGGTTGGGATCATCTGAGGGATAGGAAGTATTTGTGTGAGATAATGAATGCTAAATACCTTCTAATTTGGTCGCTAATTGACTACCTATCTGAGGCCCACCCTCTGGGGTCTTTGGTTTGGAAGGGGATTTGCAGCCTATAGGATCTTTTGAGGAATGGGATTAAATGGAAGATAGGTAATGGTAATAAAATCAGATTATGGGAAAACACTTGGTTATTGGACTCTCCCCTAGATTCTTCTAAGTTCACATACCTCAAGGGTCGGGCTCAACAAGTGTTTCGTATATATATATTAGTGATTACCTGATTGGGCCCTTGAGGGCTAGGAAATGGAATGATATTAGCATTTGTTGTCCTTTATCACCAAATTTTTGTATTCTTTCCAAGACTCTACAGGAGTTTCTTGCTCTCACTAGATTACCCCCTTCCCACCATGGGGATGAGTTCTTTTGGATCCATGATCACCAGGGTGATCTTACTGTGAAATCTACTTACAGATAGCTAACTAGTCAAGGGGTGGTTAATATTCTATGGAAGAAGGTTTGGAATTGATACATGATACCGAAAGTTAATTTCTTCTGGTGGAATATTTGTCATAATAGAATCCTTACACAGGATAATCTAAGGATAAGGGGGTTCCAGATCCCCAACAAATGTTTTTTGTGTAAAGGCAATGAAGAATCAGTGGGAGCTAGCATTTAAAAGATTAGGGATTTAGTGGATTATGAGTAAGGATATCACATCCTTTATTTTGAGTTGGTTTAGACCCTTTTCCAATCCTTTAACTATTGATATTTGGAACCAAATTCCTCCCATTTTATGTTGTGCTTATGGAATGAGAGGAACAATAGGATATTCAGGAACATTGAGATGAACCCGAAAGAGGTGTTTGGTATTGGTGCCCGGATCATCGAGGAAAATATCTCTCTTTTCAAAGGGAAAACCCCAGATATAGGCCCAACTGAGATGGAAATAAACATAGTTGAACCTTGCCATCAGGACTTGGATGCCAATTCTTATGACAACTCCAAAATTCTTGCCTAGAGAGCCACTGTTTGGAAACCTCCTAACAGGGGTTGGTTCAACTAAATTTTGATGGGGTGGCTAAGGGAAACCCAGACAAAGCAAGCATAGGAGGTGTGATTCGTGACCACAAAGGAAAGTTAGTGGCTGGTTATGTTGGGGGGATTGGTCTTCACTCTTCTATGATAGTGGAAGCTCATGCATTGTTAAAGGGCTTACAGATAGTTGTTTCCCTGGGGAATGAAAACATGCACATTGAATGGGACTCCAAGTCCATTATTGATGCTATTAATTGTGACAGGCTGTGAGGATGGAACACTAAGGATATTCTTCTTGATATTAGGTTCCTTGTGTCTAGACTAAAATTAAATGTGGCTAGTCATATCTACAAAGGGAACCAAGTTGCTGACGACCTGGCTAATTTTAGCACACACTGGAAACTATACAAATGTTGGCATGACATAAGCATACTTCTGCCTAATATTCTGAGTATTATAGTGAAGGAACTAAGCCCTTACTTGACCCATGCTGACAACACCGGATATGCTTACCTAGATTTTTGGGAGACCCACTTGCTTATTCATTGGGCTTAGTGGTCTTAGTGTGGTGATGAGATGGATGATGAGTTGTATCGAAGGGATGAACATCAAGTGGATTTTTTCAAATTATAAGATGAAGCCTGTGTTGAATAAAGAAATCATGAGTTGTTGTGGAAAGTACCAGTTGATTAATTCTAAGTTGGACCGTACTTGTCATTACCTCCTTATGGGGATGTACTTAAACTCTCGGATTTTCAAATTCATGTTTTTTGATTTTGATGTGACTTGTAATTATGAGACGAAGCTCCTCTTTGGCTTATATTTTTCTGCTATTTTGGTTTCATTCCTTATAGCTTTGTTTTGCTAGTTAACTAATGTTGGCCAACCCCTAAATGCTATGGATTTAGAAATTTCTAATTATGGCCCCACGACTATTCTACCTAGAATTTTGTGCTTCTACGACATGGAAGGCAATCCTTCCCTACCTGTCATGTCCTTTTTACTTAGCTGGTTGTGCGATGTGATTCCAATTAATGGTTCTGCTAAGATTGTTTTAGGGAATTATTATGCTCATGTGTGTGATCTATATGTTGGATTGATTACCAAAAATTTCCATTCTTAGCTTAAATGCCTTATTGTGTGGGGATTTTTTCACCTTGCTATTGTCTCTAACCTTCTTTGTTTTCAAAGTTCCTAGTTATACAGTGTGCAGAGCAACATCATGGGGGGTGATAGAGTGCGGACGGAGCTGGATAATTGCAATGAATTTCACAAGGATCCTCTAGTCTAGCACATTTGCGTTGAAGGTGGCATTGCTCCTCTAATGGAGATACTTGTGGGTCATGACCCAAATCTGTCGACTGAGTTCATCAATTTGTGGAAGAATTGTCATGTTACCATTGGTCGCATCTCCTTCACAGTGGATGAGGAATTTATTGCATAGGCGACAGGCCTCTAGAGCACTGGAATGAAGCATCCTAAACATTCTAAGACCCAGGACAATGAGAATATGAATAATTTTTTTGTGGGGGAGGAAGCGTCTGTGCGCAACCAGTCTGGGTTTGAGTAGGAGGCTTTTCCGCAGCCATGGAACCAAGTGTGTCTTGCTCTGATAAACTATGTTACACTGGAAGGAAGGTACAAGACTTATTAATACTACCATTTTCCCTTGTTAAATCATCTTAGGCATAAGGTTCTTCTAAGCTTTCCATTTTTCTTGATTATGGACCTTGACAATTTGGTTAAAAAATGTATTGATTCGACTGCTACTAATCCTAATGAACCTACTCCTCTACCTCTCCATCAAGGTCTTATCCTAAGACTCTACCATTTTCATCTGCTTTATGCCCTCTGAAACCTATTTCGGTCATTCGTATTGAGGAAATTGAGCCCTCCACTATGCCCAACTTGTCACCAACAAAATCTAAAGGCCCTATCAAAAAGAGTCACCTAGCCCCTGTTCATCCTCAGAAATCCAAACCTGCTACTAAAAAAATCAAGGGTATTGATGGTGCTTCCCAAACCAGTGTGGTGGTTAGTTTGTGTGACCTAAATTCTACCCCTGCTAAGACTCCTACTAAGCCTAGCATGAAGAAGAAAGGTAAGGAGGAGAAGGTTCCTCCGAGTAAAGGGAAGAATTTTTTGAGCAAGGACTCCTTGGGTGATACAATGGTTGCGGAGACTGTGGTTATTGGTTGTGATTCCATCGTTAGGCACTCTAGTAGGCATGCAAAGAACAAGAAAAAAGTGCAAATTAGAGACTTGGACACTGAAGAGGAGTTGTCTAACAGCAAAGACAACAGAGTGGAAGAGGTTTAGAAGGATGAGGAATATGAAAAAGCCAGAGGTCCCTCTTCTGCTCCTAACAAGGGAAAAGCTTAGGAGGAGGTTTTGGCCTCCCACTCATCGGAGCCATTGGAGATTGAGCAGAATGATCCTGTCTACACTACGTGTTGCAGGGAGGAGCTTGGTGCGTTGAAAGAAAGATTGGACATCCTGGACAAAAAATGCTATGGGTTGACCCGCTTCATGGTCAAGATGATTCACTATGTCACTAGCACCCTATTGGCCGCCATGAAGGATGACCTAGGGATGAGGAAGACTGAGGATTGCCAAGAGTGGGTTAGGGATGATATGGTTTAGCTATTGTCTAAGAACTGGGAGAAGGCCAACTAGTATGTTGTTGGTTTTGTGTTGGTCCATGTGTGCTATTAGTCTCCGTCTGGTTTTGATTAGGTGTTTTTTGTGTAGTGTTTTGTTTTTTTCTTTTTTGATCTGGACTTTCTAGCCCTTGTGGCTCTCTATGAAGGGTACAACACCCTGTAAATGTTGCTTACATTATCAAAAACAAAGATGCTTTTTCCTTATAGGGGCACGTTTGAAATTCATCAATGCTTTTGTTTTTTATGGCATCACTTTTGAATTTTTTACTAGATCGGCACTTATGATAACATCGATTCTTTTGATGTCTCTAGTTTTTGACACATGCAGCAAAGAACCACTTTTGTTTTTCACCAGAGCGGCGCCTTTGCATTTCAGTGGCACTATTACAAGAACAACGATGCTTTTGCAATTTACTAGAGCGACACCTTTGTTGGCCAGCGATGCTTTTGCATGGTAAAACAAAGAGCTAGATTTTGATGTTTTTCTTTATTTTTCAATTTAATCCACTCTATGATCATTTACTAACTTTTGGATTTTTTCTGTGACGCTAACTGGTTTTGCAATTTCAAAAAGGAGCCAATCTTGAGGCAAACAAGCATATTGTCACTTGACTACATATTGTAAAAATGTTTTTAACACTTAGGGGATTATATAACCCCTCATATTCTATTTCATTTCATGTTTTAGGATAAATATATTTCAATTGGGTTTAAAATTTACAATGCAATAATCTTTCAAAGTTGGTTAAAATTGAATCCATACATCCTCACCATTGTGAGATTGGTTAAAATTGAACAAATAGAAACTGTAACTAAGGAAAAAAGTTAGGTTAGCATAATATCAAATGCATAATCAAAACCATAGCTAAATAATGAAGTACAATGGAGTTAAATAGTATAAAACAAAGGAAAGTTTCACCAAACATTCTTCAAGCCCTCCATGATTGACCTTCATTGCCCTTCTCCATTTGCTACAAAATAGTGTTTTCCTTCAGATTTTGATGAGCAACTATTGACCTATGACAAGCCCTAAGAAAATATTAAAGGATTCTATTCTAAAATTGCAAATGCACTCAACAATTGCAAGTATGAAGCAAGTCTAAAGTCTGAAGCATGAAATCACAAAGTCAAGAGGTGTCCAAATGAGGTAAAAATTGCCTTTTTATAGAAAAGTCAATTTTATATGAATGGTCAGGATTGAAAGTTGAGAGATGCCCTAAGATCAAAGGTTGAAATTAAATGTGACAACCAGTAATTAGGGTTAGGGAAACATTAGCGAAAAATTTGAAATGAAAGGCTGAGATTTGATTTAGACAAGAATGCATGTGATAAGGAGATATTGATCACGAAAAAAGAGACTACTAGAAAATCAAATAATAATTTAAAATTATTTGATTTTAAAGGCTGAGTTGACCTTTTTAATTAAAATTAATTTAATTCAAAAGTGGTGGGGTCATGTGATAGTAAATAATGTTTTAAAATTATTTACTTGGTGGGAAAAAAGGAAAGTGGACAATTTTAAATAAATGATTTTATTTAAATTTAGAAAACGTCAAGGTGGACAATAATTAAATAAGTTATGAATATTTATTTAATTATAAGAATATATTAGAAATTAATGACTTATTTAAATAAATAAATAAATTTATTTATTTAAATAATGAAGAGAAAATAGTGGAAAAATAATAATTAAATAAATTTAGGGATTTATTTAAGTATAGAGGGACATAAAAAATTAGCGACGTATTTAAATAAAATAAGTATAATTTATTTATTTAAATAGTCAGTGGAAATAAAAGATATGAATTAATTAAATAATTGAGAATTATTTAATTAATAGTTGAATTTGGACTATAGGACACAATTAAATATTTTAATTATGTTGAGAAGAAATATGGAGAAAATAGAGTTTATAGGCCTAGGTCAATTTTATGTGTCTACACAAACATACACTTCAGTTTAGTGATTAAAATGAAGTCATCATTGCTTTTGAGGATTAAAAAGGAATGAGTATATTGCATGAGTTCTTTGCTTGTGTAAACTTGGAGTGTGTATCCACTCCCCTTGCGCTTCGTACAATCTTGGGTGAAGAGAAACACTCTAAGTTTACAAAAAACTTGTTGATACATCCTTTTATTTTAGTAGATAAGGGCTTGTTAATGAGACACATCCCACAATGGAGAACTCATATAAGTGACTCTTAAACAATCACATTTACCGGTGGGCTATATTAATTTTGTGAAATCTAAAGAAAGTAGTTTCAATCTATGGTGGGAATAGCATACTGTGCCTCATCATCATCCAAATGTAATGAGTTGGGCATGAATGGCTAAAGCCTTAAGTGGTTTACACTTGATCTATACATCTCGGTGTTCATTATTTTCATTAGATACCTTGTTTTAGAAACCTATCCTTGTTTTTTGAAACATACTTTAAAGTAGTGCATAGGAAGTGCACCACTCCTAGAAGTTACTTACCATGTCCAATTTTTGGTTGAGGCAATAAAGAAAATAGGGAAGGGACTCTTTTTCTTGGTGTGTCAAGACGGTGCATTTCCTTGACATAGTCTATTTGTTCACTCCATCTTCATAGATTAATCATTTCTTAGGGGATGATGGTAAGCCTAATAAGAAGTACGTACCTAATCTATTAGGTTGTTATTGCTTGTTCTTGTTCAGTCAATTTGACACATTGCTTGGTTCCAAAATAATTTAAACAAACATCAACATGTTCTTCAAATTTCAAACCCTTTGGACTTAGTGTGAATACCTTTGAAAAGCCCTATATTGTTGCTTGTCCCTAAGGATTTTTTCCTTAGGTGCTTCTAAATATTTGAACTTATATCTTAATTCACACATTCCAAAGTCAACATAGGAAACTATGGCTTTAGCCTCTTGATTTTCACATAATGGACATTGTGGAATGAATATTGTTTAGAAAGACATTTTAGTTTGAACTTAATTAAGACATCTTGATGTGGTAATAAAGAAATTTCACTAATCCAAGCTTAACTTAAAATTAAACACACCACACATTGGGATTATTTTTAAACCATCCAAACTTCCAAGTAACAAAGTGAAACAAAGAAAAGTATTTCCAAAAAATTGAATCCAATTAGTTCTATTATCCCAACATTGATTTCTTAGGTTTATCGCTTTAGGGGTAATGCATGTTTTCACTACCTTGGTCTTGTAAAATAAAGGCCTCTTTTAGGTTAACACATTTGGGTCAAACATCTCATCCATATTAACACATTTGACATTCCACTTCACAAGAAACTTTAGAAACTTTTGACACATCAACATTCTAGACTTAGACTATCATCAAACCAATCCCCTAATTTAGCTATATGTGTGTAAATGAATCCTTTTCCATACACTTAGTTGAGTTAGTAATCATCCATTTGGACTAGTCTATCTTAAAGTCACAATTCTACCTTTAGATTCACAATTTCATTAGCACCTTTTATCCAAACATCAAAAAATCAAAACCTTTTTAAGTCTAAAGTGTTGTCCAAAGTTTAGAAAGTTCATCATCCACTTACATCATTGGACCAAAACAACTTAGAGGGTCCCTTTTATCAAAATTTAAGTCAACTAGAGAGTTCCAGCAATACAAATCTCAACACACCTCTCCCATTGTTGATCCACAACTTATGGTAACAACAAGATCACAACACAAGAAAAACATGGAAAAAAACAAACCTACATCCACCACAAGTGATCCTAACCCACAAGAATTTGATCCTAGTAGCCACTCTAACACATCACAACAACCACAAAATCCACTAGACATAGGGTATGAGGTAGAAGATGTCACTCTATTAACGGTGTTCCATTTGATGATGATTCTCTAGATCTTTACATGAAGGCTCCCTCTTATAGAGAGGTAGCCCATACTTATAATACTAGAAAGAATGAACAAAATGTTGATCAACTTACTTCTTTACCACCTTCTCAACCAAGCCTTCTTTAGGATCCTAAACCTATGAATAAAGCAACCAGTGATTATGATCTTGTCGAGCAACTTCAACTTACTCCAACTAAGATCTCACTATGGGACTTGCTTCAGTCTGCTTCAGTTTATCAAAGTATGCTTCAGGAAGCCTTGCAAAAGATCCTCTTGCCTTCTTTTGCTAGGTCGATGGATGCTAATATGTTGATAGCTCATAGTCATGTGAATTTTTTGAATATTATGTTCTATCCACAAGAACTTTCATCCTCGGATGTGCAGAAGTAGGTCGACCCTCTAATGATTATAGTTAACATTAATGATATTGACATTAAACGTACTCTCGTTGACACCAATTCAGTACTCAATGTATGTAGCATTATTTTGTTTCCTAAAATTAATATTGATTCATTTTCTCTTAATGCTTCTATTATCATTCGTGGGTTCAATAATGTCAGTCGACAAGCCCTAGGAATGATAGTCTTCCCTTTAAGGTTAGGACCCATTACCATACCCACCCGTGTATATGTTATGTTAGAAAATTTATCATATAACCTTCTTCTTGGTAGACTGTGGATTCATGCTATGCGTGTAGTCCCATCTACCTTGCATAAATCTATTAAACTCATTTGCAATAATCGAGCATTCACAGTAAGGGTTGATCCCGAGGCTATGTACTTATGTGAGATGCCAGTTTCCAGTTAGGTTTCGGTTCTTCCTACTCTTATCCCTTCAGTGTCTTCCAATGTGTTGATGTCTACTCCTACAGTACCTATTACACAAGATACTCTTAAGAAAGATGTCCCTAAAGAAGATCATTTTGAAGCAAGAAATATTATTTTTTCTCCTTCTACCTCTTCTCAAGAGAATGCATTTTTTGGTGATGATTGGGGATCCTTGGAATTCTTTGAATTATTTAGTGGAGAATACAAAGTGAATCCCATTCATCTTAAACTACCAATAACATCATCTGAACCTGCCACCAAAGATGATTTTTCTTTTGTATCACGAGATAATGTGAGAAATAGTAGTAATGTCCTTAATGTTGATCCTTCCCCTTCAGAGGAAGATGATAGCACCTCTGTTAAAGAGGCTAATGTTGGAAGTCCTATCAAGAAGGATGATGGTGCTTCCATAGAAGAGTGTGATCCCCATTGCTGGAACAATGCTCTCTATGAGGATCCTTCTTCTTCTCAAAATTTGTAAACATGTTATGGCCCCGGCTTTAAGCTTGCCTCTAAATATGGCTATGGGCATAAAGGTTGTGGGTGTAACGAATAAGGCATTCAGGTCCCCATAGAATGTGCACCTCCTAAGCATAATTTGCAGCTTGGTTGCTCGAATGAACAATCTAAATGGAAGCCATGGTTGAATGGCATGAGTTCTACTCAACCTCGTTCTCTCGGATTAATTCATCCTCCATTGTTTGTTGTCTTTATATCTTCTTGTCAGCAGTCAAACTTTTCTCCACAAGAGAAAGGTTTGCTTCCTACTCCTCATTCCTTATCTGAGCAAGAGCGTATTTTTTTGAGGCTTCTAAAATCCCACTTAACTACTTTTCCTCCTACACGTAAGAAATTTCATAAAGATGATAAGGAAGAACATTATTTTTGTGCATACCGTCAAGTGCTTGGTCATTCCACTAGTGAATGTAAGGCCTTGAAGGATAAAATACAACAAATTCTTGAGTCAAGCACCATAACACATTAATTTGTTGATGCACCTACCTCTTCTTCAAATGACAAGTCATATCGAGGTCTACCTCTATCCTGTATCTTCTAAGTATCTTGCAAGGTTCTCCTCCCCTATATGTTGGGGGCAGTGATAACTTGTTCTGGAGATGTTCATCCTTCTAAGGTCCCCCTCTCTTCTCTATCTTTCAAATGAAGCATCCCTTGAGTGGACCCCTCACTGTCTTCAAGTGTTCCTAAGGAACCCCCTTTGAAAGCTACTCCTTCAAATGAAATCATTTGCGTCTAGCTTGGGGGTTGCCTGACTAGACCTTGCTTTTCAAATAGTGCATCCTGTAAGTGGACCCCTTTTCTTTTGAAGGGTTCCTGAGGGACCTATTTGAAATATTTCAAATTATGGATTGTTTGTGTGACTATCTATTTGTTTTCCTGTGTGGCTACTTTTCATTTTCTAACATGTTTTATCTATGGATTAACATGTTTCTTTGCAAGTGAATTTATGAAGCCACTTTTCAATCCGACTCTACAGAGTCCCCCTTACATTGGGCTTCCTTCATGAGACAGTACTTGGGGGAACGCCTTCTTTGCAGGTCTAAGGACCTATGAAGCGCTTGCATCCTATGGTATTTTTCCATCCTTGGTCTATGGGCCTTCGGTGAACTTTTTTCAACTTTATAGTTCTGTGGAACTATGGAGTCCCTTCATTCAAACCTCCTTAGTAGAGAGTACCCGTGGAGCTATCTCTCTTGTGATTTTCATTCCTTTCTAGCTTCTCCATTTCTCTCTTAAATTCTCTTTCTTCTCAATTTTGTATACTCAATCGAAGATCTACATCTTCTCCATCTTGAGTATATGCTCTTTCTCTCTTTGATATTAGTTGTTGCCCTAAATTTTGGGTGCATTCTTCTCTTGAAGCAATCAATCCTTACATTCTTCTCTCCATTTTAGAATTCTTCTATGTGTTATTTCTTAATTCAGGGATGATGAATAGTACTAAGACAACCTTTTACATTGAGTTCTCTTTCACTTTGTTGATTCAAATCCTCTAATTTGTTGTGTGCCTATGTTTTTATGTTCTAACCCCATGATGTAGTGGCTTTTTATGTTCTAACATTGTTTTCTTGTGCAAGTCTTTCTTGTCTAATGTGTTTTTTTTGTAGGTCTTCAACCTGGGAGCATGCTTTCTTGGTTCAAAGAGTTATCTACTTCCTCTACAGTATCCTTTTTCCATCATGATGTTATTTATGTTTAGTAGATTTCCTTTAGCGTGCATATTAGTGTAGATTCATATGCCCACTAAAGGGGGAAAAATATAATGTCATAAAATTGCACCCCTTACAATTTCACATACATTCTTGTATTTTCTTTAGTGTCCACTCCCCTAGCATTTGTGTAGGCTCATTTTAGCCCGTACATCAGCCTTTTTCCCTCTTAGGATGCACAGGACCCCTTTTCAACAACTACCTTTGCACATCAGCTTTGTGTCAAACCTTGTGTTTTTCACGTTCTCATTGTTTTTTAGTGGGATGTGTTTGGACACTAGCATGCTGCGCAGATGTCCACATGTTGCACTAACATCCTATGGCATTTCAACATTCAAGCGACCACTTCTGAGCATGTTTACTACTTGTCAGCAAATTTTGTCAGTGGTAACGGCCCAGGACACTTTGTAACCGCTCAAGAAGCTTCTTTTTGCTTCTTTTCCCTCTTTAAAAGATATATTTTTTATCCATTTGGGATTCTAGCATATTTTCTTGTTGGGCTTCTATCTTGGACATTCTCCCATCTTTCTCTTGTTTGCACATCTCTCTTGTTTGCTATAGCAGCCTTCTACAACACTTTCAATCTCTCTTGGAAACTCTCTTTGCAACACTATCAAGCCCTTATAGCGCTCTTTGTAGCTCTTTAGCTCTTGCAGCTATCTTTTCTCTCTCCCTTTGGCTTCCTTAAGCCTTGCAGCTAATATCTCCCTTGTTTTGTGCTTGCAATCATCTTGGGGTTTCACACATCCCCTACCTATTGCATCTACATTTTTTGATACAGGTTCTCCTCCTCGAGTGGGGATTTCTTTTATCATCTACATCTTGTGATACAGGTTCTCCTCCTCAAGCATGGATTGCTTTTAGCACTCTTTCTTTCATTTCATTTATGTCTATCTATCTGGTTGTCTGTGGAGGTGGAAACACCAAAATAGGGGTTTGATTTAGGAAAACCCCTATACAACTACAAATTTTTTCTCCAAATCTTACGCATGTAGGTATTGAAGACATTCATTTGTTGGAGGCTCCATTACTTGGGTTTTTGTGAGGATTTTATATCTCTTATCCTCTTTAGAATTATTCTCTACTTCGTTTTATCTCATTTTTGTTATATTCCATCAATTTCTCACGTTCTAATATTTCTTAGCAATTAGAGTAGAAGTAGACACTATCGTTTTTTGTGAAATTCTCAATTTTATGTCTTACAAGATGCCAATGCACTTTAGGACTCTAGTGCATCGTGCTATCTTCCATGTGTTGCACTGACATCCTTCACCTGAAAGCCTATTAGTCTATCTAGAAAATCATTGTGACCTACTCATTTTGATTTTGAAACTCTTTCTTTGTTCCTTGAGGTAGTTTAGGGTAGTTCACCCCTTGGGAATCTCTTGAGAATAAAGAGACTCATGAGTAGTGAATCCCCCTTCTCTACAATATGTACATCCAACTTTTAGTTTCCTTACAAACTGATATTGTGCACTCAAATTAGAGAATTTTTTAGATTCAATCAATCCATCCATAGCATTTCATCTTTCACCTTAGGTCATCTTGCATAGTCCTATTTTGCATCTACCATATTTTAGCTTCATTTTAGCATCACCTTTGAGTATTAATATTAGGAGGCTTATCATACTATTAGGTAAAAAATTAGTCTCATTTTTAGGCGTCTTGACCTTATCATACCTCTCATCAATCCTATCTCTAGGTTGGGCCTAAAAATCATGTTCCTAGTTTAAGTTCACCTTTGGTCAAATTCTCATCATCATCATCATCATTTTGGTCTATCTTCTTGAGGTCTTGACATTTAGAATTTCCACTTTGGTCCATCGTAGTTTGCTTAGCATCCTCCTCTAGGGTTCTAGGTTGCATACCCATCCCGAGACTAGTCATAATCATAGTCTCATTAGTACTTTGCATCCCAAGCATAGGAATAAATTCATTATCACTCTTGCATGTCAAAAACTTGGTCATAGTTTGCATTGCAATCCTTATAGTCCAAAATCCGAAAAAAAACATAGCATAGTGTCTTCCATTTTCATCCTTCATTTGCATCTCCATCTTAGGTGCATACATACCAAAACATTCATCATCCAAAAGTTACAAGTCTTATATGGTCTTAACTAGGGCACAAAGGAAATGAAGAGACATGGATTCCTTATATGGCCCCTATTTTAATCCAACTAGCAACATGAACTTTGGGTCAACATCAAACACACCTCAGACAACACAAGGTGAAACACCAAACCCATTTTCCAATTTCATGTTGAAAGAGGTCAACTAACATCTAACACTTGAATAGATTGAAGAGGCTTCCCAAAATGCTAGGATCATTTGAGTTGTAGAGGGTCTAGTCAACACAAATCCCAATAGGTACTTTCTTGTACTTTCTCAAAAAGGTTCCAAGCTCCCCTTTGGTTTTGACACTTCCAACATTGTAGAGGTAACAACACAAATACATACTCAAGGTCTTAGTCAAAACACATTTTCACAAGGTCAAACATCCTCAAAACAAATAAACACTATTTTTCCTTTTGGGGGAGCAACACATAATGCAACAACTACACATATCCCCTCCCCACCAACATTTGGCATCAAAAGAAGACATGCAACATCACAAGGACCAACTCCAACACTTAGTAATCCATTTGGTTCATCCTCTAGTTCCATGGGTATGAATTTTGCAAATCCATTTGGTACGACATCTACTCAAAACACAACACCATCAAAAAACACAAATCAAAATCCCCCACACAAGACAAGAAGGATCCATATTGCCACATCAAGAGTGTCAACCCAAATGACCAACACTACACCAAACATCAACATTTCCTTTGTGTCAAAATTGAACACCAACCAACCCCCATCACAACAACATGTCACTCCAAACACCAAATTTACACCCCATTTCCAACACACCAACCAACCTACATCACAATAATATGTCACTCTACAAACTAACTTCATACCACAAAATAAAACCAATACCAACACCAATACCATGTTCACACCTCACTTCCAACAAGGAAACCAAAATCCTTTGCAACAAAACACCAATCCAAATGCAACACTTGCATCCAACTTTCAAAACCAAAACCTGTCACACAACCATCTCAACACACTCAACACCAACACCGACCCTCTCATGCAAAGTCAAAAAAGCATACCATCATCAACCATGGAAACTTTAGTGCAAAAAATGCAAGTAATGCAATGACAAATGGAAAACATGCAATTAGATACAATAAAGAAGACATACTCAATGGAAGAATTATGTCCTTATCCCTTTGATAGGAGCATATACATGCCACCTTTCCCACCACACTTTAACATTCCAAGATTTAACAAGTATAAGGGGAAAGGAGATCTATTAGAACACCTAAAATATTTTAACATTGCATGTATGGACATTGCCTATGAGCCTATGTACTTGATGAGATTATTTCCACGTAGCCTTTTGAGGTAGGCTCTAGAGTTGTCTGCACACCTTCCTCTTGGAATACAAACATGGAATGAACTATCTAACATGTTTATTGTGAAGTTTTACTATAACATTGAAAGTGACATGACCCTAGTGAAATTGTGCACAACCAAAAAAAAATGAGATTTACTCAAATCATTTTTTCAAAGATGGCGAAGCATGTCTAGTAAATGCCCTTGTCACATACCAGAAAAATAGTTGGTTCCCATTTTTATAGAAAACATCAACACAAAACTAATGCATCAACTTCAAATCTAGTGTTGTACCACATTTAAGGATGTCATTGAGAAAGGTTTCTTTATTGAGCAAGCCCTTATACTGAAAGGACTAGTCAAAATCTTCAAAGAAAACCAAAATGCTCCTAATGACAAAGGAAAATTCTGGTCTAGAAACAAAAATGTCACCAATGATGGGGTAGTTGATGCCAAAGTGGTTAACCAATTTCACCCCACCATTCATCTCAAAGGTCCTTCTACACAAAAAAAATCCAATACCAAGTCATGGCCAAACGACAAACATGGTCCAAAAAAATCAACAATGTAGAGGTCCCCCACAAATAAACATGCCTATACGAATGTACATGCCCTTAGGGGAACCCATCAATTCAGTCTTGAAGAAACTCTTACAATCCAACATCATTAAAATTTTAGAAATTAAACCATACAAACCAACACTATTCAAACGAAATGCGTGGAATGACAATGAATATTGTGAGTATCATCATACCAAGGACATAAAACATCATCATGTTGGACACTTAAGAACCTTATCCAAGACCTTACCGAACAAGGTGACATATCAGTGGATAATTCACAAGGTAAAATAAATGCACACCATACCATATTCAAGCCCCCCCTACAAGACCATTGAAAGGGTGTTGATATTATGGATGCACAGGGTCCCTGAAGCTGCAGTCTTCAATGGAGGACCTTTTCCAAGAAAGATGATCAACCACAAAGAAAGTGTTGCAACTAGGCATGCACAATGGAGATTCTATATTGATGATATGATTGATATGTTACAAATGAACAAAATTCCCTGAATATATAAGCAAAAGAGAAAACCTAAGATGCATGAGATGTTTCCATGTGTCTTGATCTAACAACATGTGACAACATGTGAACCCTATCTAGGAAATTATTAAATGTTGAGATAAGTTCTAGTAGGACAACTCATCTTCTAGAAGGAATCTTATCCCTACAAACAAGCATGGGAATATTATCCCATTATTAAATGGTTTATTAAAAACTAACCTAGGACTAAATGAAATATGACCTAAGTTAACTTATGCTAGTGCAATAATTAATTTAATTACACTAACAAAGGGAAAATCCTCTGGTTCAGGGAGCAATACCAATAACAATTCCAATTACACCAATGTCTCATATGACTACACCGTCAATCACATTCAGACATTTGATCACCATGTGGCTACCACTACCATTAATAAAAACTCAAAATGCATCATTACCACTCATAGATCTAAAGTGACCTTACAAGTAGTTGCTTCTAATCCATAACCAAAAGGTCAATCTAACCTCCTAGACCATCTAGGAAAGACTCTTGTGTCGATATCCATTCTTGAGTTGCTTCATATATTCCCTTAGCATAAGGTCATTCTAGACAAAGATTTGCAAGATGCATCTATATCTACTGACCTAAATGTCAATCAATTTCACGCCATGGTAGGATACTTAGTCACCACCCATCACACCACATTTTCTGAGCAAGATCCTTCCACACATAAACCAAACCATAACGGCCCATTGCACCTTGAGGTATATATTACTAAACAAAAAATTAGATGAGTCTTGGTAGATGGTAGAGCAAGTTTGAATATATACAATTTAAAATTGGTCACAACATTGGGATTCTCTAAATCTTATATAGATGAATCTAAGAAAATCATTATCAACGCTTATGATGATATTGAGTGCTCATCCAAGGGTATGATCACACTTCCTGTAAGAGTTGGTCCTTCTATTCAAAACACAATATTCAAAGTCTTGGATTTGGAATTACCATACAATCTTCTCCTTGGTTTCCCATGGATTCATGCCATGAGGGTCATTCCCTCCACATACCACCAGTTCCTTAAGTTTACCCATAACGGTATCAAAATTGCCATACCAGGTGATCATGGCCCCTTCCAATATTACAGTAATCTGAAAGGGACCACTAAACATCAAGTTCCTATTAATTGAGAAGCCTCATCCTCTATTGCATCACATTACATTGATCCATCTTCTCTAGTTAAAACATCCACTCCATCCACTATGCCTTCCAAACCTAAGGTCCAGATCCATGATAAGGGATGTGAGGAATACAACATGGAGAGCTTTTTTTTGTTGGGAAGTTGTTTGTATCACCAAAATCTTATGGAAAACCTCGTCCTATCAAGAACGAATCTAAAATTTTCATCTATAATCCCCCTACCACATTCACTAAGTGGGGTGAGTTGAGTGAAAAGTCTATAGGCGAGGATATTTCTACATGGATTTACAAAGATGAAGAGGACACTAAGCCTAAGAAATTCCTAGCTGAGCAATATTCAAAAGGGTTCAAGATCATGAAGAAACAAGGATATCATGGACATAGTGGTCTTAGCTTGAACAAACATGGAATGACAGAGCCAATGTTGCCTCCTCGATTACCAAAGAACACTAGGTTAGGGTATGTACAACAATGAGTCCTCCTAGTACTAAGTTTCCCTTGATTGAAAATGTTGATGCTTCAAATGAAATTGAGATAGCTGAGGAATACCATACCAAAACCGAATCCAATGAATGGGAGTGAGATTCCTACACATCTAGTGATTATGACCTAGAAAAAATTTTCATTGAGCCTAGCTTATCTTCTTCCCCAACCAGAGCCATGAGCAACAATTCTTGGATCAATTCCTTTTTTGATCCTAACAATACCTCCATTTTTACCATATTCTCTTATTCATTGAGCCTTAAAGATACCGATGATGGCTTAGCCCTCATTTACCCATAACTAATAGATTGGGATCAACAAAGACCACTGATTTTAGACACGCTGAAGAATGACAAAGCAATAGCTGAGTTCATGGGACTTCGAGAAGGGATACCAAGTGGTGATCATAAAGCTAGTTTTATCATAGAACTTGACAATACAACATACTTTGGAGAGTCTGACCCACCCTCTAGTCGCAAAAATGAGAAAAATAAAAAGAATTGGTCTCTAGGTGAAAACCAAAAGGTTCCTTTAGACCAAGAAAAAGTAAAAATAAAGGACATATCTGAAGTTGAAAACCCCTCTAAGATGCCTAAGGATGGAGGGTGGACAATCTCCCCATAAATCAAGAGAGATTGACATTGCTTGTGGAAAAATCAGAAGAAGCTAATATTGGTACAAAAGATAATCCTAGAATCATTCATTTCGTAGCATCTTTGACTACCAAAGAAAAACCAAATTTCACCACTTTCTTCTCTAAGAGAAAAATAAATTTTCCATGGTCATATGTTGATATTCCTAGGATGTATCCCAAACTTGTTCTACATCATTTTCCATTGGTTCCAAATGCTAAACCAGTCAAACAAAAATTGAGAAAAATGAACCCATAGATCGCCCTCTTAGTGAAAGCAGAATTGAAGAAACTTTTGGATGTTGGTTTTATCCATCCTATAGACTATGCAGAGTGGATATCAAACCTAATTCCTATAACTAAACCAACTAGTGGAATCAAAGTATGCACAGATTTTAGATATATAAACAAAGCTTGTCCTAAAGATGACTTCGCGTTGCCCAATATTGACATCATAGTAGACCTCATAACAAGATATGATATGTTATCACTTATGGATGGTTTTTCAGGATACAATCGGATCAAAATTTCCCCTAAGGACCAACATAAAATAGCTTTCACCTATGTTTTGGGTACCTTTTGTTGGAATGTTATGCCATTTGGCCTTAAGACTGTCGGAGCAACATATCATAGAACCATGACTACTATCTTTCATGATTATATGCATACACTTATGGAAGATAATGTGGATGACTTACTAGCAAAATCCTTATCAAGAGATAGTCACCTAGAAATATTGGACAATATTTTCAAATGGTTGGAAGAATATAAAGTCAAGTTAAATTTCAAGAAGTGTGTTTTTGGATTCCAATCAGGAAAACTCCTAGGATATATTGTCTCTCATAGATGTATTGAAGTTGATCCTACAAAAGTGAAAGCTATCATGGACATGCCTCCACCAACAAACATAAGTCGTTTACAAACTCTACAAGGAAGGTTACAGTATATTTGAAGATTCATTGCTCAATTAGCAGATAAGTGTCATCCATTTCAATATTTTCTATGTAAGGGAGTACCCTTCATATGGATTGATGTTGTTAGGAAGCATTTCAGAAAATAAAGGATTGTCTATTGACACCTCCAGGTATCATTCCTTCCATTGATGGTAGAAACCAAATATTATATGATAGCAACATTAGTATTGGGGGCATTTTTAGCATAGAATGACAATGATAGAAGGGAACGAGCTATCTATTATATCAGCCATACTCTTGTAGAGTGTGAGCTTAATTATAGTCCCATTGAACAAGCATGCCTTACAATTTTTTTGCCACACAAAATCTTAGACATTATATGTTGAACCATTGAACAAAATTCATAGCTAAGATTGATCACTTGAAATATCTACTCAGCAGAGAAACTTTGACAAGTTGGCTAGAAAAGTGGGTTATTATCTTGAGTGAATATGACATAGAGATTTTGATCATAAGGCAATGAAAGGATAAGTAATAATTGATCAAATCATAGACACGCCAATGACAATAGATCATCCTCTGGTGTTGTATTTTCTTGATGAATCCATCTTCACAATAGAGACTTCTATAACAAGGAAATTGTACTTTGATGGGTCTTATACAAATCATGGTTCAGGAGTCAGTATCCTCTTTGTTACACCCCAAGAGAACTCAATACCAAAATCATACAGAATAGCATTTCCTTGCACAAATAACATGGCTAAGTATGAAGCATTGCTAATGGGACTCTATGTGGCTATCAAATGGAAAATCAAGAATATTCAAGTCTATGGTGACTCCCTACTGGTCATACATTAGGTCAATGATGACTATGATACAAAAGATGAGAAGCTCACACCTTACAAGCACATGGTTGATAGTTTTAAGCTATACTTTGATGTCATTACCTTTGATAATACCTGAATAATTTTGAACAAAGAATTTGATGCAATGGAAACTATTGGATCTCTTTTAGATATACCCAATAATGTGTCATAGTATGAGTTATTGGTGGAACAATTGTTGGTCCCCGCATTCGATGTCCTCGAATTAGAACTCATGTGTGAACTTGTTGATCCTGATTCACCTTGGTACAAAGAATTTTATGATTACATGCATGACCAAATTATCCCTCCCAACTTGTCATCTAACCAACACAAGACCTTTATCCGACAAGCATCCAAGTATGTCATCATCAGTGATACCCTTTACCGTGGTAGCCAAGATAGCACCCTCCTAAGATGTCTTGATTCATATGAAGAAAAAATGGCTTTACAAGAGGTACATAGTGGTATATGTGGAGGTCACTGTACTATTCCTACCCTAACCAAGAAGCTTATGCGAACGGGATACTATTGGCCTTTTATGGATCGTGATGCCTATCACTTTGTCAATAAATGTCACCAATATCAGATACATGGAGATCTTGTGTATGCACCTTCTCAAGAACTTCATCTGGTTACATCACCATGGCCATTCTCTCAATGGGGAATCGACCTAATGGGAAAGATCCATCCTACCTCCTCTAATGGTCACAAGATTCAGATAATAGATATTCTTCCAAAAGTCATAAGATTTAGGGAGGAGTAACAATGATGAAGGTCGGGTCAATTTATAGAAAATTGATTATTTGAATGGTAGGCTCAGATTGAAAGATGGACAGAAAATTCAAATTAAAATATTCGAAATGCATTGAGATAAGTGTTAGTACTGACATGAGTGATAAAACCTAAGAATAAATATCAAGATTAAATAATGATTTAATCTCTAGTTGGAAGTATTCAAAAATTAGAAGAATAATGATTGCATGCAAAGATGAGGATTAGCATGTAAGAAATGGCTTGTTTGAATGCACAAATGAATTAATTAATTAAATAAATTTAATTAATTAATAGAAGTCTAAATGCAAAATAATTAAAACTAGATAACTAAGCGATTACCCAGAAAGTCTCTTCGTCAGGAACAGATAGAAATTAGATCAGGAGACAACAAACTAATTTAATTTTGATCTCGAGTGAAGTGATGAATGAATAATTAGATAAAAAAGCGAGTATCTAATGACAAAAGAATATGCCAGGAATAATTCATTTTATGAATTAAATGATTATTAAATTCAACATTCGAAATTAGAGGATTAAATTAAATAAATTAAGATATATTTAATTGACTAGAGAAAAGGTTTAAAGAATAATTAAATAATTAAAGTGTTTATTTAATTATAGTCAAAAGTGTGATAAGAATAAATTAAATAGGAATTTATTTAATTTCAGAAAGAGCATAAAGTGAATTAGTGACATAATTAAATAAAGAACATTTATTTAATTAATAAGGATTTGAATAAAGATAATATGAATTAATTAAATAATTAAAGTTATTTAATTAATAGAGGAACATAGGTTAAAATGACTTAATTAAA